>VYZM01004900.1:14014-32574 GCA_013398915.1 Dromas ardeola | reverse complement strand
TTCAAATATTCACATTAAGGGCTACACTGAATAAAAGCAGCTGAACAAACAATCTTGGGATTACTGGAAAAAATACAGTGGTGAAATTTTGTAGGATTTTAGCCCACTACAAAGAGCCACAGTTTTTTTTGTCTGATCTGGAAGACAAATTGTTTCAATGGGTGAGGATTTCCCCTCTTTTCAGAAAGGAAAAACTGGCCGGGCATACGTGGCGCATCCTAAACAACCGAAAGCATCACGGGAGTTGTTCTGCACAGGCACCCACCCTGGACACTGCACAAGTAACACTGCCATTCGAAATGTGGGATAAAAAAACTACGGAAAAGTTTAAAGTACCACTTCTTGAAACTTACAAAATCACTGGTGTTACAAGAAAATACATACAAACAAAACCAACTGCATTCATCTAACGCTTTATAGAAAAATCACTTGAACTGATTTTTTCTTTGCACAAAGAATATGAAAAGTCACGCAGAAAAGCAACTTGGGCTGCGAAGTGAAGATTTCAGCATGCACCAATGCAAGCAAGCAAACGTTTGCATTAATAATAATACTCTCTCATATATACAAGAAAACCAGATTAATTTGGCTATCTCCTATCCTCAATCAGGTTATAACCTTGACACCCAAACTAAACTTCAGCACATTTCTTGCCAAAATCCTTTTGGCATCAGATCTAGTAACGGTGGAAAAAAACATTCCAAGTTTTGTCTTTCTTTTTTTTTTTTTCCAGAGAAATATTTTTACAGCTTCTTTAGACTAGTAGTTTTCCTCTAAGTAATTGTTATCCCTTCTTCTATTTCATTATCCCATGCTAGCCTCACAACCGATTCTCCATCTTTCCCTCTCCCAGCTGAGCGGGAGTTCTGTGGAAGCGAGCTGGAGGTTACAGCGTTCAATAAGCTGGACATGCATCGACAGTATCGCGCTCTTGCAAAAAAAGCAAACATCACGCTGGAACAGACAGACAGCAGCGGAGGTCCATGAGGATAGCCTTCTGCTGTACTCACCGTTACCGGGAACGTCAGCAGGAGCATTTTGGTCAAGTTTCACTGCTGGACTCCATGCAACATGTGGGCAAGTCGGAAGACATTCAGAGAAGAGTAGGAAAAGGATGGATTACGTATCTAATCTAAACAAAAGGAAACTGAAGGGAGACAAGGTAACAGTCTTCAGTTGTTCAGGAGGATGACGCAAAGAGGAAAGGAACTTATTTTCAAATTACAAGAAGAAAGACTTTACCAAGACAGTGAGAAAAGCTTTCCGACAGAAAGAAAAGCGCTTGAATAGAATATATGAGAGATATATATATACACATATGTATACATATACATCATATAGACATACAGTACCTTTTTAGTAGGATGAGAACATTTATCTACATAGGAAGATGGCAGTTGCCGTCAGAAATGACCGAGGCTTTGCCAACCCTGTATTAGGGTAAGTGGGTTACATCACGTCTTGGGGACCCAGTTCAGCCCTGTGATGCTGCATGCAGGCAAACCACCTCACCCTCTTCCCAGCACCAAGTGCCCACTGAGGCCTATGAGAGGAGCAGTCCCTTTATTTTAAAACACAGAAAGAAGAGAGGGTTTTGTCCTGCTGTCCCTGGTAAGCTTGGGCAAAGGTCAGGTACAGTCTGCCCTGAACAGCAAGTCTAAGGCAGAGCGATAAAAGATGATGTAGCTGTGTGGAGTACTGCAAGCCACCTGAACTGCACCAAAAAACCCCCAAAGTCTGTACAATCAGCTACAGAGAAAATAAAAGCAGGGGTTTGCAGCTAGATGTTAAGAGGTCTGCAAATAGGAAAGGGCAAAAATCTGCTGGAACGCCAGCTTTCACTGCCGTATACTGGACCAGCACACGATGCGTATTATTTGAGGACATCAGCTTCTGTGCACACTGCTTCGAAATAAAGTACATGGCTTTTCCCTCTCCCATGTGTATTTTATCTACACAGATTACTAGTAGTTTGGGGTAAAAACTATTTTACCTACTTACACCCTTCCTTGAAAAACAGGGAGATCTCTCTGTTGATTATAAGCATTGACCACCCATCAGCTGTCCCAACAAACAAGTTGCATCTCCCGTCTCACTGTGATTTAGCTACAACTCCAAGTTTGGGTTCAATCTAAAGAAGTCACCTTTTTTCCATGGTTCTCCCACAACATTCTTTTTAGGTTTCCAGGGTGTTGGGTTTTTTATCTGTCCTCTTCCCTTTTTTCTTCTCCTCTCTCTTTCCTCCTTCCAACCGTTTCTGTTCTCCACTAGCTGCTCTTCTCTGCTGCCACTCCTAATTTCTCTACACCATGTCACAGGGTGGAAGCCAGAAGAAGAAAAGCAGTGGGACAAGCACATTGAGTTCCAGTAAAATGGGGACACTCCTGGTGACCTCCTCCAAACATTTAAAAGCAAAAGTCTCCAAACTTCACTGATCCACCAGCAACAGCAGTACAGACTAATACTGAAACGCCAAGGGCAACATCAGGTTTTGCTCTCATATCAAGGTTGACTAAATCAAGAAAAATTTCACAAGGAAAAAAGAAGAAAGCCTGAAGGACTAACTGAAGATGCAGAGAGGTACACAATTTGGGCTAGTCTTGTGGGTAACACAGAAGCACCCATGGAAGAGTGCTGAACAACACAGCAGACTTCAAAAAAAGTTTTGTGTTCTCCTGCCTCTGGGCTGCTGCGGGAGTTGGAGGGACCCTGGATGCCTGCAGCCTGCCTGGTTTATGCTGACCATTGCATACGAACCATTGTGTCCTAATGTCTGGAGGCCCCTGACACATTCCTGACTTCCACCACACGGCTTGCAAGGAGCCCTGGGCTGAAGCATGTTCTCCAAACCAGGGAGATGTCGACGATCCCGTTAAAACTGTTCTAAGTGTTTTTGTGAAAATGGACAGGACTGCAGTTCTGGTGAAGATCTCGGCTACCGCACATACATGTTCCTTTGGCTTTTCCTTCTACTGGCAACACAGAAAGCGGCAGTGTTTTAAGAACCGAAACTTCCCGAGAAAACAATTCAGGCAGAGCAGAACACCTTGGTAATTACGTTACTAACATGCTCTTCCCTTAGCAAAGCCTTGTCCACAGCACATGCATAACTAAGTTTCAGCAACTTGTTTTGGAGTTGTATCTCATGCAAAGCAACCGCTGAGTTTAACTACGGCAGCTTTTGACAAACCATTTATGAGAACCATTCCTGGGCAGACACCCAGTTTTTTGTTGTACAGCCAGGACCAAGGGTGCCTGAACTGAAAAGTTTATTTCCTTTTGTTGTTCCATGCAGGTGCATTAGAATTGTTGTAATACTGGGCTTTGCCTGATGGGAAGTTTCTATATGTATACATATCCCACGCAGGCACATATGCTCCAAACTCCAAGGAAAATAAACAGAAAGTTAAGCTGTGGTCATACTTTTATTTATACCGGTCACGGAAATCCTCATTTTCTCTGGAGTACTCAAAACCTTGTGCAAACGCATGGCAGATATGGCCTCTGGCTTCATGAGGCATACTGGGCAGGGTAAGAACAGCTGGACTGAGCGAGGTTGGTATGGGCTAGATGTGTGAGATGTCATGCTGCACTCACTTGGAAAAGTACCTCGCAGCCATGCCTCAACTCATTTGGAAATGAGAAAGGCCACTTCTTCCGGCTCGCTGTAAAGGTTATCAGAAAAACCACAGAAAGTTCCCACAGCAGTAAGTAACAAATATTCTTAGGGGAATAAAAAAAACCCATTAATATACTTAGATACGCATACACGTACAAAGCTATTTTCTTAAACACGAAATAGAGAACATCATGGGCTGAACCCTGGCAGAAGGGTGGACGTTCTGCAATAGCTGCTCTACCAAAACCAGGCAGATAATATGGAAATTACTTCCCATTTCCTAAATGCAAAGTGCACTAGTATCAACAAACTATTGAGAAACTAATGACCAAAATGAAGGAAAAAAAAAACCAAACCAAAACAAAGGTGCAGTTCAGATCAGAAGCAGCGCTGCCCACCTAACAATTTCCACGGACATTAGCAGAACTAAGTGTATCTATGTAGGCATCTAAAAGTTAATTTGAAAAAACAGACTTTAAATTCTGTTTTTGAAGATGCGAGCCAGTGTGCTTGGTCACACAACATGTGACAACTGAGTTTCTTCTTCTGCTCGGGAGCATTAGGCAGTTATAAAAGGTGTTAGTAAGTCTTTAATTACATCATAAACCTTGGCAGTGTTTGATCTTTCTTAAGGGATTTGATAGATGAAGCAAAAGGTTACAGAAATCTCAGTTTTTCTTCTTAGGTTCCTAAACTTCACAGCAGTGCAATCAAGTGGAAGAAGGGAATGTGAAAGTACCAGATGAAAGAAGGCAATTAAATACATTTCAAGTTCCTTTTTAATTTTAAAAAATCTAATAGTTTAAGCCAACTTCGGGGAGCTCTGGCTCAAGACTGAGCACCTGAGGTTAAGAACACCACTAAGCATTCGTGTTTTGTAATCAAACCTCTAATTTTGTGCTGTGTTCAAGCTAGCAGTTACTAGCTGAATCAGCTCCAGAATTCAGTGCTACCCAAGTTGGGCAGCAAGGGCTGCATGCACCGATGGCAATCTGACGCTGAAGACCAGGGAAAAATTTGCTGTATCCCAGCACACTCCTTCCCAGCCGGGGTCTGCTCCCCGCCTGTCCCTGCGACCATCCATCAGCTGGGGGCGATTCCCTGGTTGTAAGGCAGGGCTGTTCTCCAAAGGCTGCAGTCCTTCACCGAGCTGCTCGAGCATCAGCCACGTCCCACCGCTTGTGCCTAACGTACATCGTAGAGGGCTCGAAAACTTTGCACGGCCTCTTTTATTTTAGGAACAACAGAGATGCTGCTGACTGCGGAATGACTTCTTAACAGTCCTGCTTTAGGGGGACGCTACTGGCTTTACTTCCTCAGGATATAGCTACGAAGGATGAAACCACTGCTCATATAATGACAGTAACTAGCTGTTCCTGTCATACAGCGGTGTCCTGCCCTACCAGGGAAAACATAAACATGTGCCAAAGAACCAAGTTCTGTCCCCAGAGTTCCAGTAACTTAACTCCAACAGGAAGACGCGTGCTCAAGAAAAACTCAGAAGGGGATTTTTTCCTTCAGCTTTTCTCATGTATGAAATATATACATGTATAGCAATATCCCTGTTTTAGTAGCTCGGGTATTTGTTTTCCATTAGGCATGATGAAACTTACTTTAGCAAATATGTTTTGTGGGTTGTAATCCATAGCTTGTTAACCGCTATATTCATTTAGGGACTACACATATGCTTTTTCAAATATAGACATAAGGGGAAGTAAAAATCATGCCAGAGAGCATTGGTTAGTTCCCAGGAAAGACGGCATCTCAAATTTGGCAGCCTTCACACATGAGAAGAGAACAAATGCCATCAGCCTCAAAATTCTAAGTAGTTTGCGTGGGCCATTTTTTCTGTATTGGTGACCCCAACTTCTACAGTTATTTGTAGCTTAAACCATCCTTACTTTTAACACAAAATAGATAGCATTGTTCCCTCTAGCTGTAGCATTATTGCACTAGAAAATGACGGCTGCACATGGAAGCACACAATCGTGAGTGCTTCCAGAAACTGATTTTTACTGGACAGTTGATAAAAATACTGATGTAATTCACTACGTCGTTACCACACCTCTTACAGAAGGAAAGCACGGTTGGTAAACAGAAAATAATAAACAAGTTATCATTGGGTTTCCAATAATGTAGAGGGGGAAAAGTGGTCGCACCATCTCACCAGAACGCACCAAGAACTGGTCTCTACCACCCAACAGAAAGCGGGGCAGAGACCCGCCCCCCCCCCCCCCGGGGAAGCCGAANNNNCAACAGAAAGCGGGGCCGGGCCCCCCCCCCCCCCCCCAGGGTGAAGCTGAAATGTTTTAAACTACCTTCACACGTCAGAGAGGCACGGAGGTCTCGGATCCTCCCAAAACCAAAGCTGGTAAAGCCTCCTGTGCTTGATGAAGCCTTTCTCCTGGCTCAGGCAGGTATAGGCTTCCCAAGGGGACAGCCCGGCTCAGGAAAAGCCCCCAGCTGTCGGCAAAGAGCCTCCGCTCCCCAGCACCCACGTCTTCGGGTGACAGCTGCCATGACTGAGCCAGGAACCTGTCCCTCACATTCACGTACGGCGAGTAAAAACCCAAACCCTTCACAGACATCATGCTAGCGGTGAGGCTTCCCAACTGGGAAAAACACACCCGCTCCAAGGTAGCTGAGTGGTTTGCTGGTTTTCTCTTTGGTTTTGCTATAGCCAAGATGAAAGAATCACAGCTTAACCTTACAGCATTGGGGTTTTTTTTTTAAACAAAATTCTACTGCTAGTTCTGTAAAAAAAAAAACCAACCAAACAAACAAACAAAAAAACAAAAAAACCCCAACCCCTACAAAATAAAAAACCAAAACAAAAAAAACCCAAACACCAAACCAATGCAAACACCCAAACCAAACAGAAAAGCCACCCAAATCCCCTGCGATCAGCAGGAGTATGTATTTAAATGTGGGTAACAAGAGGAAGCTCACACCAACACCCCCTGTAAGCTGCTTCCCCTGCCCCCCTGATGCTAAAGCCCAGCCCGTCCTCAGGTTCCCTTCCTCACCAGCGCGTCCTTCTCCTGCGTTGTGGAGCACAAGCGAAAATATGGTGTTACGCACAAGCAGACTCATGTTGAAGAACACCATGGGGCTGGGGAGCCAAGCACCGGACCCAGGGCAGCAGAGCGACCTCCCCTCAACTGCAACTTTCTGTACGCTGCTTTTCCTCTCAAAACTGCTCCACCTCTTGCCGTGTGGAAGGGGCGGCCATCACTTGGTGGCCATCATCATTTGGTGGCCAGCCACATGCTGTCCTCTCTTTGTTGCTCTGGGAATGGTCCCCTGCCCTCTTTGGCTCATTTTTCTGTCCAGTTAGTAAGAGACAACATTAAAAGACAAGGCTGGGTGCTGGAACATAACACAGTTGATTGAGGGCACAGGTTTAGCAGCCATCACCAAAGATAAATTTATTCCCTGCTGACGCATTTACCTCTTAATACCTGAATTCTGCACGGCCTCTAAGCAATGAACTCTAAAATTGTAACAGGGCTTCTGCACACATGGTTGGGCCCAAAGCACTCACTATGTTGCAATTGCAACGGATATCTGCAGAAAGAACATATTCTTATCACCATTTGGTAATAAAAATATATTTATATTGACATTACAGAAGAATTCTTTGGAAAAAAAAAGCCTTCAAATGTTCAATTTTTTAAAGTAAAATTTGAGAGTTTATTCTGCAGACTGTGATTGCATTGTAAAAGGGAAATAAACCCATTCAGTGTGCTTCCTCGAGGTTTAAGAAAGTAATTAAATATAGTTTATAATATTTAATTTGCCTCAGCTTCTGGAAAATAATTAGACACATAGGGGGACATATTCAAAATTTTGTTCTAGTCTCATTGAAAACTATTTAAAGGAAACATTAACTGATATATATGTTGCTGAATCCTTCTGCCAATACTTGCTGATTATCCCAGCAGTTTTCCCTCCTATTGCCGCATGAAAGAAACAGCCAACTAATTCATTAACCAGGAGGTGTTGATTACATACATATTGTTATCAAAAGCACAAACTACACTTTCTTCCTTTCTCTCAGTTACAGTAATTTTAGGTGCTTGCAAAACAAGCAGACTGAAAATATTCAGCCTGAAATCTGATACTTAAATAATACTTGGGTAATGCCTCCTTAGGAACCCAAATAAGACACGCAGAAATTTCGTACAGTCAAAGCCTAGCAAATCACACAGCTAATAGCTATTCTCGATTAAGTATTCTATTTCAAAAAATGGGTAAAGCTGAACAGACACAGAGCACTTCTTTTTGGGGTCCCAGAATAAGTATGTCCACAGAGCTGGAATATTCCCTGAATCTTACACTTATACCCCCTTTAAATTCAAATTAGTTTCCAAATGCAAAAAAGTACCTATTTTCTTTTTTGCGTGGCCCAAACTATGACACTACAGAAGACTTGATTGTATGTATAAGGAATGAATGCTGCCTTCTCATAAACCGATTCAACTGGGTATTTTCAATTTTACAGCCAACTGAAAGAAGCCCCCAAAGCCATGAAAAATGACCAAGCATTTTTATCAGCACTTCCCACCCATATATATTTATGAATACCAAAATCCGTAGTTACAACAGACTCTCAAATTGCTTTCAATAATTCACCACTGTGATGGCCAGAGCCCCCAAAAGTGACTAACTGTAGAAGAGGCTAGTAGTTGAAGACAATTTAGAAATACCACCCCCCAAGGCCGAGTCCGTCATGGATTTAATACGTCAGGTTTGGTCTCTAACTAAAACTAACAGTGCACATTAATGTCATACATAATCACAATAAAGTGTTATAGCTCTAGAAGACAAAGTGCTACATGATTCAGTAAGACTCGTCTAGTACAGGATGTAACTGAATTATTAAGAGGTAAAATACAGGAATTTTAAGGCTGCCCCTCATCAAGACTGGTTCCCAGGTAAGCTTAAAGAATATGATACGACCAACATCTTGCTTGCCACATAACTAAAGACAACAAAACAGAAGAAAGGAGCTTCTGAAAAATTAACAGAAACATGATCTGAAATTTTCTTCCCTTAATTCTAGGCACAGGCTCCCCCTTAGAAAGGGAGCATTATAAAGGCAAAGAGCACCTACGCAGAGCTGGATCTTCAGATTTCTGTAGCTATAAACCACCTTGGACAAAATCCCAGAGAAACAGGTTGAAAAGAGTATACGACAACAGCATCTGAGTCTGTACTTTGTTGTCACGCTTTACATTTTTTGTTTGTGCTAACTCAGTAATCAAGAACATAACCCACCACCTGGCTGAAATAAAACTTCAAGCTTTTGCTTGAAGTTTCTCCAGCATCTCTAGTCACTTTGCAAGGTCACGCTGAGGAGTGGTATCAAATGCCAAGAACAAGCAAGATGTTTTGCCAAGCAGGCAACATCCAGTGCCTCCCTGGCAAAGGGCAGACAAAACAAAGGCAAAGGCAAACCATGACTCTGGGAAATGCCTGCCTTCACTTAATTTTTTTTAAGAGTCCTCCAAAACAAAATGCAGAGACCCATCACTTTAACTGAAGAGAGTTTTATGTTTATGAAGAAACTGAGGAGAGTTAATGACTTCTTTGTCAGACAACAGTCAGGGTGGCAAGGCAATATTTTCAGCATCACCAACTTCTGATGTATTTCAGCTGCTCTTTTTCCTGTGTTCCACTGCAAGCAAGAACACTCTATAATATTTTGCATACTCTTGGGCAGAATGTTAATTACAAAAGGCAGGTGGATTTACTTTCAGGAAACACGATACCTAGTGGCAGTAACTTTTCAGAGCTCAATGACAACAACCTTTATTTGCTTTATAGATCCTACGGCCCCACTAATAGATCGCTGTTATGCCATGAGGTTGGTAACTCATGTAGTATTTTCAGAGAAAGCTTTCTCTTACCAGCCCAGACCGTGTATAACTCACAAAAGACCTAAGCTGACTTTAGGTTCTTAAAGGGTAAAACTGAGTATTTCTGTGCAAGTAGGACAGTCGCTCATTATTGCTTCTAGCACTTGCCATAGGATGTTGCTAAGGGAATGGGTCGTGACACTCGAATCCAACCAGCTTTTGAAGGCCCATCCCAGCAACCGACTGCAATAAGGTGTCTTTTTCCCCTTCTCGGTATCTCGTACAACAGATGGATATCCATGCCCAATATTATTCCGTGCGATGTCCCGAGTTATACCGCAAATGGCTTTTGTAACACAGCTAAAACAAACTACTCTGCGGCAATGAATGGGGACTCTGTTGTCCAAGGCTTTGCCAACTGCGTGCATCACGCTTGCTTCCACTAACGTCCGGCAGGGACAAAGGCTATATTCTGTCCTCTGTGGCAGCACAGCACAGTGATGATGCTGTAGTTTAAAGAAAGCACAACATGCCCACAACAGGCTCATTACTGCTTTCTTACTCTCGGTTCCAACACAGAAATGTAGCACAGAGTTCTTCACACTGTGCTGAAAATAATGGGAAACGGGGATAAATATGGGAAAGCCTTTCCATAGCTCAAGAACGTAGATCCCACTTCCTCCATCTGAATCCAATTTTTTTGGGTGTTTTTTTTTTGCATCAACCATCTATCCTCATTCTTACCTTTTCTTCTCTTTCAGAGCTGCTGTTCAAGCATATCAATAATCTAAAAAATAATCTGCTCCAGAACAGCATAATCTATACTCCAAAAAGAATCTGCTCCATGGTCTCTAGTGATGTCATATCTCTCTCCACTATCTTTATTTCAGGCAAATACAAAAAGAAATCAAGTTTGGGGAAAGATCTAAGAAAGTTTCATTTACAAATAGATGTAGACATTTCCCACACAGGTAAGTAATTTATACAGTCCCGATTCCCCCCATAACCCCTTGTTCTACCCCTGTTCCCTGCCTGCCTCTCCCTTTTCCCCACGTATACACGACCTGGGCCATCTGGCTGCTAGCTGTGACCTCAATATTGTCATGATACTGAAGAGAACCTAAGTGGTGACTTCAGAAAGCACAAATCTAATAATAAAGCTGTTTGCAGAAAACTGTGGGGATTCCAGAGAATATTGCAAGCCTAGAAGGATAGGTATGCATACAGAAATAACATAAACCAGCCTTCATTCTGGTGCCCCAAGAGAAAACACTGCTGTATCAAATACTATGCTTGCCTTGAGAACAAAGAAATGCCTATCAGCACCCTTATTACCTTTGGAAAAAAATATAATGCTCGTATGCACAAACATCTGACCATGTTCAGTAAGTTTTATCAGTATTAAAGAGAACAGTATTAACTACCGCAATGATCAAAGGCCACAGGGTACCTGACCACCCCCAACATTGCCACCAGTGCCTCCAGCTCAACAGCCCCACTCATGCCCAGCCTAGATGAGCCACTGGTTAAGCAAACAACCCAAAAAAACCCCAAAGTGTCTCTTATAAATGGCACCCTGACATTTCATGGGGACGATTACATTACAGTTCCCATAATGTTTAGAAATTAGATTTGAAATAGGAGAAACAGTCAATGTAATTCTACTGCCAGCAACAAAAAAAAACCCAAGAGTTCTCAGGTTGACAGGACCCCAAAACAAATCCCTCTCTGTAAATTTGGGATATATTCTCATGCAAGCAGAAATACAAATTAGACCAGTCACTAATAGGAAAAATGTTCTCCTTGTCCTATGTTTCCAAAGGAAGCAGAGAGTGTGGTGCAAGCGCCACCCTTTTCTGGGAAGTGGGTTTCTACAGAAGTTGAGGTGAGCAGTGAGTCACTATGTGAAGGCTTCACAACACAGCAGAAACACACACAGCCCATCCCAGTCTATGACAACAATCTAAATACGCCACCAAAAATTAGCTGGAAATAAGCTTAGAAAGAGTTCAAGCATTGTTTATAGCTTAGACTGAGTGAAAAATATGGCTACTCATGGGCATGTGTTGGGCTACAACAGCTGCTGGTGTGAGTAGTGCCTGATGCTGGTTTTAGACTGGATTTGTTAGAGCAGAAACATCAGACCTGAGTGGACTCCGCGCCACAGCTACCAACTCGTGTGCCCTCCACGCTGCTTCCAATTATATATATTGTACTTGAAACCATTCTGATAGAAATAAAGCTACTGGCGAAACCTGCTCAGAGACAGCATCACTCTCATCAATTTCTTTGCCAAACAAATGAGTAAATGGTCCGGGTGAGCGAAAAGACCTGCTTCTACCACCCTCAGCAACAAGAAAACTTGTAGCTGATGGACGTAGCCATGACAAACAGGTTCCATACGCCACTCGCCTGCTGCTGCAGGGATTTAATTTGGAGAGGGCATACTTTGACATGAAACTCCACAATCACTAGACCAAGATTTTTCCCAAGGAAAGTATAGTATGGCAGCAGCAAGAGAAAGAAAAATTAAGCTTTTTGATGGTGCACAAACATGTCTATACGGCTACTGGATATGAGCACTCAGAAATACCTGAACTCATAAGCTTATTAACGTTCATGCTGAACTTCATGTTTCAAATTAGCAGCCACTCAAGTTTCTGTTATGTTGAAACATTCCTAAAATGAAGCACTCCAGGTTCCCTTTTACAAAATGTTCTACTATTTTAGCAGGATCATTGCTTGCCCTGTGAAGTTCCTCCACTCCCTTTGGCTTCTACCTTTTGAATTTCCCTTTTATTTACTGAGAATGTTTTGAGGTTGTTTTTTTAAAATTATTTATTTATTTATTTATTGAAATACTCCTCAGTGAAGGACAGCACTGATACAAAATTATTTCTTTAAATCAAGTCACACATTTCAATAGGACATAATTCACACGCTTACCTTGAAAAGAAGTCTGACAACTTTTGTTTACGTGCCTTAACTTGCTCATTTGCATTCTGTAAAATATTTTGAAGTCATTAACTGGAAGTTACCGGATCCACTATGGTACACAAAAGAAACCTTCATCCTGCAGCCAGAGTTATTTTGTGTCATTAATCTGCTGCATGATTCAAGCACATCTGGATTTCTGGTAAGAGCGTATGACCAATAATAAAAACTATATATAAACTAGCTCAGCTTGGACTCCCGCATTCATTTGGGAAATGGTCAGCAGAAGCACTCTCCTTGGTTGTAGCTGGATTATTCCCCACACAGCGCACGGGAGTTGTTTGTGGAAACATTTGGTATTTTTAGGCCTGGCCTCTCGATGGGAATTCCACGCTGAAAAAAAGGTTATCATTTATACACTCAAACCCCTCATTGTGTCCTCCGCTACGAATTTACATACAGGGGGTAGAGGGTGAATTGCTCAGCTATAAGCTTGAATTTTACAAATGTGTTCAAGCACCTGCTGAAAATAACTGGGAATTATGCTCTTGACATGAGTACGTGCTTCTCTCTTTCTGCAAAGCAAAGGCCTCAGCTCAATGCAGGACAGGAACGGACATAAAATGAATCAATATTGAATCAAAAGCCAAAAATCTGCTCCTCTAATTCCCAGTTCTTGTCTTAGTTGCACAAATACGTTCTTTTAATCTAGTTTTTAAGGTAAGACACTCTGTATACAATTTCTATAATCTCTATATGATTTTTCTGAGGGGAAAAATAAAAGAAAAGCAAATAAAATAATCTGTAAGAAAAAAATATTTCCACGGGCATTAAGCACGAGTGGAAAGGGAAAAATCAGGAAGAAGGAAAAATGACTCGGCCAGAATATTTACCCCCCTCTTCCTCTCAGCTGCATGCTCTAACATTAGTACTAATCAGTTACAGACAGGTACGGACAAAGTTTTCCTTGGGGAATGTATTTATCCACTTAACTGCAAACTGATACTTTTTTTGTGACTGTACGGAGGATTTTGTATACACCGAGCTTGGGAGCATTGCTGTACTTCCTCACCACCACCAGAGCACAGTTACTAGGAAAGGGATGGAGCAACCACCGTGACTTGGAAGAGCATCTCTGTAGCAATTCCTCAGACGCAGTTTCTGAAGAGAAAACGGGTGGGGTGATTGGATTCGTCTCTGGAAACAACTCAGCTTTTTCCCCAGTGGACTTTTTTTTTTTTNAACCCATCTTTTTCCCCAGTTGTCTTTTTTTTTTTTTTTTTTACTCAAAAAGTCCACGTTGTTATTATAATGATTATTTAGAATAGCTTGTAAGAGCACCGAAATAAGCAAAGCAGCGTGTGTATCAGGCAGAGTTTCACCAGGGGAGCAAAGGAGTAATGGGCCGGGAGAGGGACAGCCCCTTCCTCCAGGCGTCCGCAGACTCCTGGATGGTTTGCACACCCTGGTCACTGATACGACACAAAAAGCCACAGCCTGGCTCCACGCACCCACGCTGCAGCATCATTAGCCTTCTACAGCTCTAAAATGCCAAGTAAGCATATATGCAGTTCCCACGTTGGGATTTACATGCGAAGCAGAAGGAGCAACGCAAGCGTTTTAAAATTTGTTTACGGAACGCACTTTTCTCACGCGGGCAACATAAAAAGGATAAACCCACGTCGACTACCACCACGCAGCATCACGCCAACTTCCTCGGCACTCCTGGGCACAGAGATGGCAACAACAGTGACGGAGAATAACTTTTCTAACCTTTAGACAGCCAGAAGTCTACTCCCTTTATCTTGCCATGAGGCTCTAATCCCGTGATTCGTGTTCGGTGGTTCCCAGGCAGTGTGGTTCCCCCGGCATGAAGTCGGCTGCTTCATGGAGGCTGCAGCCAGATCAGAAATCCACAGCCTGTACGTAACTAGGGCCAGGCTCCCCTCAGCCTGCTAGGCTTCAGAAATTAAAGAGTACGAGCCCTAGTCCACTGCACAGACTTGCCACAGACGTGGATCTGCCATATCCACCGCAACAGCCCAGCTGAACCGAAGACACACCAGCGTAGTTGCAGGGACACAGAGGAGGGCTTGGCCACTACCGAAGGGAATTAATTCTCAGCGGTGAGACATCCAGCTGTTAATTACTTCTCAGGATGAACGAAAGCCTAACTGTATCTTCAGGCGCTTCATTTCAATAATTCATTCACCACAGAGAGCTTCCCTCAAATGAAACTCCTAAGAGGGAAGAGCAGACCGGGCAGCTCCTGGAACTGGTGATGCTGTTGGGAGTCGTGTCCCGCTGGCACAAACACATGCTGGGAGGGAGTCTTGTGAAGACAGCCACACAGCTCAACAAATTTTAGGGAAGGGTTCTGTTGGAAAAGCCCAGGTCAGCGCAGACTACTGCTACCCAGGGCAGCCAGGAAAGACCTGGCTTCATCCCACAAGATGACCCTCAACAACTGTTCCAGGGCCTGATCCAGCAAGACCTTTGGAGCAAGAACTCCTCAGGCACTGGTGGAGAGGAGGTGCCTACACACCTCGGTTAATCTGGTCTCTTAATCCTCCTGTGCTTCTGCTTCTTAACTTTGCAGTAGTTGCAACAGCAATGCTTTATTTTGAAAGGTTTGTTGAAAGACGCGCAACAAAAAATACGGAAGCCTCAATGACAGATGGTGAAAAATGTTACTATTGAATTGTTTTGATTTTGGACCATGTCAAGGAGGACAGAGAAAAACGACAGGATGAACGCCTAAGTCAGCTCCAGCTATTCTCTTCGTTTTTCTCTACCAGAGAGAGAAGAAAGCAGGCTGCACGGTTCTCCAACACCAATGCAACAACAAAAACACCGAGTAGTTCAGGTGTTGTGAATTACTTGGGTTCGGTACTGCTTATGACTAACAGTTTTAAAAACATTTGAAGCAGGAGGGGAGGAAAAAAAAAACCAAACCAAAAAACGCAAAACAAAGTAAATCCACGAGATCAGTTATAGACTAGCTTGCTATGAGAGAAAGGCAATTGTTTTATTTGTTGCTTGCCTATGTTTACTTTCCATCCCTCCACTGTTCTCAAAACCTCTGTCACTTCAACAACAAGAGAAGCCTTTCTGTGTACACAGAAGTCTTTGCTCTACAAGCCTAGGTAGAAGACTAAAAGAAAACCTTGCAGAGGATAGCAAACTAATACAACAAAAATATACTGGGTGAAGGGGGGAAAAAGTTTGTGTCATCAGCGGGCACAGAGAGAAAATAGAGTTTCCTTTGGAAAAACGAGAGTCAAATTATTCTGTGCAGGAATCCTCTTTCCAATAGATGAGCGTAGCGCGTCATCTCTCCTTCAGGACAGTCACATTAAATGGAAGAGGAACCAGGGCTTTTCAAAAGCATCCCACCTTCCTGATGCTGTCGCCATGGGTATATTCCCCTCCAAAGTTTGTTTGTTCGTTCTACCTAAAAATTCTTTGAGGAACTGTTCAATCCTTGTATAAGATGTCATTTTTTAAAGAGGAATCATTTGAACAGCAAGAGGTGAGAAGCAAACAATGTAAAAACAGAGAGTCACGGGAAAGCAAAGGAGGGAGGAAGGGCGGGAAAGGATTCGGTTTTGCCTCTCTGCAGCAATTGTTTTGATACAGTATCCCCGTTGCATGAATTTTCCATATGCCTGTGTCAGATCCACTACTTGAAGCCACAGAGCTGTCAGATGCTCGTTTTTTACGGCGCGCTTACGTGGCAGGCCAACCTTTCTGTTGAATCAGTCAGTTTTTCACAAAGCACAGGATCTGCAACCCAGAAAGATGTGCATGCTCTTCTGGCCAAAAGTCTCAACTTTGCAGCAGAAGTGAGTCGGCAAAGCAAACCACTGTATTCTGGTACATAACAACTGTCATCAGAATCAGTGCTTTTACATGGGAAAAGAAACCCCCACATCATGAACAAGATAAGAAATAGCAACTATTCTGCACGCATGTATGAAGCAAATACCACAATGGAAATGATATCCATTTGATCACATGCTATCATGAATCGGCAATTCTTAAATCTCACAAATTTTTGTACATGCTCACCCTTCCTTGTCTTCAACAAAATGAGGGGCAGGAGACAGTTCATGAACAAAAGCCCTAATACAATTTAAGTCTGTTGTAGACTAAGCAGAATTTGCAAAAAACCCCAAACAAAATAAAACCAACCACACACTTTTACTCCTTTACTCGTATCTGATTAAGAAACTCCATAATCCCACAACTAAGTGAAAAATATCAGTCACGTAGGCATCACTTTACAAGGCTGAGGGAGGTGGGCGCAATCTCCTGCATTTTTTTTACCTCACATCCCCAGCCTTTAGCATCTGAAAGATTATCTCCATTCTCCATGCCTCAAATTTTGCTGAAGTAAAATCGCCTATTTAAATGCGGCATACATGCTAATCAGGATGTAAACATTTAAATAACAGAATGCAGATCCGTTAATCAAAACTGATTACCAGCTTTCTTTCCATTTACCGGGGGTTCTTCTGTAAAATATCGTCTTAGTTACTGTTGCCAAAACTGTGTTTTTAAAGCCTCTCAGAGAAAAAGCTGATTAGTTATAACATTGGCTCAAGAGACATGTTTTACGTCAGTGTTTACTAGAAATGCAGGACTGAAATTAACTTGCAGGTAACCAGTACATAATTGTCCACCTACGTTAACCCTTTCTGTTAGCTTAAAAACAGGCTTTGTCTCCTCTGCCCCTTTTCCTCTAACCGGTAGATTTTAAGGTATTTCAAATTTCTGTACGCCCTTGCAGAAATACGTGGCTAACCAGAAACTTTCAGCTCTGGAAAACACTGACCACCACATCCTTTTCAGGCTATTATTTTCCACCAATAAGGCATTAACGTTCAGATTCCTCCCTGCTTCTAGGTATTTTTAAAGAGCTTTTTATAATTAATACACCCAACTACAGAAGGCCAGCTTCAGTGAGCTTAGACTGCCGCTGGCCACGCTGTGCAAACTGTGATTTCCCAGCCAAATGGAAAAGCAGAAATTCACAAGCTCCGTTTGTAAGCTCTTAATGCCTGGCTGCAGATGACATACTCAGGTCCACGAGAAAAGATCTCGAGAGGTTCTATCTATTTTTTATCCTCGATGCTAGAAAGATGCAGGGGAAAGGATGCTGCGAGGCGCGCGGGACATGCCAGCCCGCTCATTGCACCCTCCCCTTTCTCTGTTGAAGTTCCTTTTGACAGTCCAAGATGGTAAACTGTGCAAACCTGGTCAGTGTTTTACTAAAGCACGGAGGTTGAGCATTCAAAAGAAAAGCTGCTAGAATGAGAATCTCCTACAGGATGGGCAAATCAAGAATGTCTACCAAAACGGAAAAAAAAAAAAAGAGGAAGAAAAAAAGCACAAAAATAACTGTAAAAGTTGGGAAAAATATTTCAATATTAGCTCATTTTTTTTTACACTTCCAAACAGTCCTAAATGTGTTTATACAGACCTATGAGAAATACAACCACTCGCACACTTGCTTTTTCATCTTGGAGACACTGTTTGTAGAAATACTGCCTAAAATAATTGGGTTCTCAGATATACTGAAAATCCATTACTTGGCAATGCTCCCTGAGCAACGTTACAGACAGATACCACATTCTTCAACCCTCTGAACCTTGATTCTTAAATACAACATGCTTCTCTCTAGCAAATTTCTTGTTCCGCTTTCTCAAAGCACTGTAAAAACTGTAAAAATGTTATTCCTGAGGAACACACTTTGTTAACTGTATTTTCAAGGCCTCATCATGTAAACTCAAGGTCACTTCAGTAGAAATGTCTTTATACCTACAACTTTGTTCAGGGAGCAAACCGAAGCATGTAAGGTGTTAGCAATATCAAAGGTTTGTGAGGCTTAAGAACAGGAGGAAAAAATCAGGGAGGAGTAAGATGACACTATGAATTTGCCTGTTTCCTAGATGCCCACTAGACTGTTGGTTATATATCCGTTGGCAGGCAGAATGGTAGAGAAGCAACAGCCATAGACAGTGAGAACTGGAAGTCACTCTGGATAAAAAGAACGAGCGAAGAGAAAAAGCACAGAGCAGGGGAAAGAAAAAATTACAGGAACACCACGGGGCGGGGGGGGGGCGAGTTATGAAAAAAAAAAG
>VYZM01004900.1:3314-13995 GCA_013398915.1 Dromas ardeola | reverse complement strand
GGGGGGGGGGGGGGGGGGGGCGAGTTATGAACAAAAAAAGTTAAAATTATAGTCTTTAAGAGGAGTGTGCTATTCATTTATTTTTGAAAAGGCATGACAGAAGCCAGACATAAGATACTGGAAAAACATTAATAATTAAAACCTGTTTTGTGCCAAGGCCATACCCCTCCTAGATGCCTGTGAGAACTTCCCACGAGCTCTGGGACGTGCCCCGATCTGCCTACGGTGCCCGCTCATTCTGGGATCCGGGATCCCTCCGGCAAAGGCTCCAAGCAGGAGATCCCAACCTGCTCCATCAGGGAATTTCAGAGTTTGCCTGTTACATATGCAGACAGCACACCAAGACAGCTGAAAGCTTCAGAAAACCATAAACTGTTACGACTGCAGGGCTTCTGAGCAAGCCTAATGACTAGCCTAATTAACGAGCCTAAAAGAGAGTAGACTGACCATTTCAACAGGGTTAGCAGCCAGACAACAAAAACTGGCTCTTTCTTTCTGCCACTGCGGCACTGGGGGTCTTGACTGTGAGCAGCCAGATTCTACAGCAACCCGCGGACCAAGCTGTCTTGAAGAGGTACTTAAGACAAACTGCATTTCACGAGTCAGAAGTAAAATCACCCTGTACCAGAACAGCAAATTCCTCTGGTACCTCCAGAAGTTACACCGCTGTTTCGGGTTATATTCTAGAATTTAAAGAAAAAAAGGAAAAAGCACGGAAAGAAAATGCTATTTTGAAACATGCTGACAGACACATACACTTAGACATACATACACGGTGTTCTAAAATAAATGTAAGATTTCATTGGCACAGGAATATATTTTGTTTGAAAGAAAGAGAAAACACATCAGGGGAAAACATAATGAAATGTTCCATAACTTGTTATCACAGAAAAGGGTACTATCCCACTCCTCTAACAAATGCATGCAATACTTGAGGCAAATTCAGCAAGCCCTCTGTGTACATTACATAAAGGTTTGTTTGAAAATTATTAAATCTTCCCTGGAATAAAGTTTACTATTTTCATAGTTGCTAAACTGCCTCTTGTCAACAAAAGCATTGCCCTTACACTGAAGAAGGCAATTCTCTTTTAAGATTCGAGGCATTAAACTACTACAGTGTACATACATACTTAACTCTGCCCCTTGACAACTGAGAATTACAGGAACATTTTTGAATATTACGTATTTTGCTAATAAAAATCAGGGCAAAATATTTCAAACACAATTAATACATACACCCTTGTGTTCCCTTCACAGATCTGGGACAGACACACTTCTTTCTGTAAGAAATCCTGAAGCAGGGAGAAAGGTAAGATCTGTACGTCTACTGTGCAAAAGACACGCATTCCTCTTCAAAAAGCACAGCGGCTAGGGATCCCTTATAGGTAACGGAATAGCAAAACCACCACTGAAATCACAGTTTAAATGCCATTTCTAAACATTGTCTTTCTTTTTCCTGGCTCCATATTGTGTCTGCATTGCAACCTTTAGGGAAAGAACAAGCGTCCAACCTCCCATCTGACTTTGCAGACCTCAGTGGTTAAAAACAATACAGTTCAACATTAACTTACCCTACTTCCCACCCCCCGAAATTAGGCCAAAAACGAGAGGAAATCATGCGGTGTGCTCTGGATATTCCATGACTACCACCGCTGGCAGGGCCTAATCCACATATTTCATAGGTAACTAAGAACACACACGGGGTTGTTTTGTAGCGACGCTGCACCACAGGCTCCTGCTGAACCGCTGCTTTTCCTCCCCGCGGCTTCTTCCAAACCTTTCGCCATTTCAGCCCGGGAGGTCTGTCCCAGGATTTACCAAGGGAACTTGGTGGGACTCACCTTCTAAACACAGGGGAATTCAAGGCAGGGGGCGGAGGGGAAATTCACAAGGTATTTAACAGATGAACAAGCACTCCTTACTCTCTGCTTTTGCTGGCAATCAAAGATGCTAAAAACAGCGTACTGCCGTTAACCAGATTCAATTATATGAGTATCAACAAAATCTATAGATGAAATTTTCAAGCACACGGACTTTTTCAGCTTTGCCTTTGCCAAAATCCTCCTTTCGCCTTTCACAACCTGTGGATCGTGACAAAGACGCTTCTTCTTCAGCCCACCACCAAAGGTAACGCGGGAATCACTAAGTCAGCATATTCTCCCAGCAGCTTCTTTCTGGGAGAAGCTTTAAGGGCATTTTAAAAGTTTTTGTATAAAAAACAAACAGCACTGCCTTGCCTACTGACCTAGAGCTTCCCCACTTCCCCCACAAATACCTCACCCAAGGCTCCAAACATCTGCCGTAGAGGGTTTCCCCCCACATCACCTTCTTCTTAATGTAAATATTCTGTTATGATACATTTAAACAAGTGAAGGGAAAGACTGCACTTTGCCCAACTCGTCTAATTTGGAAATGTAAAGTCCAGTTTATTCGTCTGTTTCAACATAGCAAGGAGAATCTTACTTTTCCAACTGAGTAAGAGCCTGAGTTTCTCTCTCCGTAATCTCATAAACCATTATTGAACTAAAATGCTTACTACGGGAGTCCAGCATACCAAAGAATGAACAAGTCTAGGAAATACATACTGGTATAACTAGCTCTTTGAAAAAGCGTAACTCTAGGAAGTCTCCTTTACATTTTCCAGCATAAATATTTACAGCAGTTTGCAACTTGAAACCAAACTGCCTGATCTTAAGAAAAAAAACTCAAAATACACACCATGAAAGGGAATAATTTCAGGATTAAAAACCAAACCAAAACAACATTACCCCAAAACTACAGTCTTTTTTTTTTTTTTCCCCCTAAGCTTCCCAAGCACATCAAGGTGGGCTACAGGGTGAGTATTTTGGTGATAATGACTGACTGCGGTTAGGGAAAAAAAATGGCTTTCACCTCTCCAGCAATTTCACAAAACGTTAGGTGAAACAGACACTACCCTCTAACAGGCAGGCAACTGCGGGTTGTTACCCAGCTCCCTTCGCCTGTCCACCCTGCCAAGGACTGGGAATTCTTTCCACAGCCCAAGAACCCCCGCCTGGAGCAGCAGGTTAAGCACTCATGGCACAAACCCTTCCAAGCATCCTAACACAGGCAGAGTGAACGGTCTGAAGGGAACAGTACCCTGCTGCAAACTCCTTTGGTACCTTTTTTATTACAGAGAATTCATTGTAACAAGGGATTTTTAAATTATAACAAAGCTCTGCGAAAGTCTATTGGGCTAGACAGAAGGCCTGTTGCAGTAGCACAGCCCACAACTGCAAAGCCTAGCCGACTGATGCCTTCAAAGTTTGAAAATACTGACCGGAATGCCAACAGAGAAACTTGCATAGTTTTAAAGCAGGAAAAAGTCAATTAAGAAAAAGGTGAGACCGTAAGCCTTTGCTTTTTTCCTAACAGCCATTTAAGATGACCATAAACCTGCGAGGAGGCTCTCTCAAGCAAGCTTATCGAGCCTATCCAGGATTTTTCTATTTACTCTTTAACTTCTAATGGTCACGTATTAGAAATGGCTGTTGGGATTTTGCTTGTTTGTTTTTTGTTTGTTCACACACACAGACGCATACATCTCCCACTTTAAAGCAGCTACCTTACCTACCTTACATATACACTCACAGCAAACCAAAAATCTGTTCCGAGATGCAAAGATTGAAAAAAACAAAAAGTCATATTCTTCTAAACGCTCGTAAGAAAGCCGGACTCTTACAAAATGCAATTTCTCCTGGGCTCAAAAGACTGGATCCAGTTTGATCCCAGAACAAACTGCCTGCTTTAATAGAAATGTTTGAAAGAGCAACTGCTGAAATCTTACTTTCTGTTTCTCTTTTCACAGCTGCCGGTTTTTTTCATGACCTTCCTAACACACTGAAGTTCATGCTTCAGCAAATGCCAAATTCTGTAGCATTTCTTACTCCACGCTCAATTAGCAATAAAGAAGATACAGGATGTAAAGGTGAGGCAGAATTAAAGATCCACACTGTTTCCACTTCACTGTATTCTGAAAGAAATCTAACTGGCTTATACATAGCTTTCCAGCCCAGTTCAATTGCTGCTTTTTCGTTTCTGTATGAATTCCTTTTTTTTTTTTTAACCTTACCCTTCACCAATTTCTTTCCGCTCAAGCCTGATTCTAACTGCAATTACAATGATATTATATTCCATAAGAAATAGAATTCATTGTTTTCTACTATGAAGAGAACAGAAGTAAGCTTCTTCCTCCATTCTTTTTCTTTCATCAGCAGCCATTCTTGCAGATATTTCTTTGCAATCCTGTTGGCTGGAATACCATTCTTTTATCCCTCTCCTTCACGTTATTTGAACTCACTCTGAAAGCACCTATTTTTGCCACTGACTGTATCCAGCAAACTCTCTTTGCACAGTCCCCATTACCTTTTCCTACTATTTAACATGCATATGCAGAAATCTATAAATACATATTCAAAGCTGACTGTGCCAGCTACAATCAAGTTTGGTTTTCTGGACCTCTTTTTAATTGCTGAAATCTTAGCCAAATTTTCTTCATTCTGAATGAAAGTTCAATGCCAGGTTTTAGAGGGAGTGTTTTATTTTATTTTTAATGAAGGTGTCAACCAAGACCAGTTCAGTTTCCTGCTGCTTTACCAGTATGCTAAAATTCTTAAAATCATCCATTACGAACCTCCACTGCTTTCCAGTTTTGAAATTTGTCGACAGAAGTGGGGAGGGGAGGGGTCTGGAGGGAAAAGCAAAGAAACCAGAAACAAGGAACACACCTTTTGTTATCCTTAGGAAAATCTATACCTGTCTTTGGGCAATTAAAGAAGCTCAGAAAGCCTGCTGCTCACACATGGCAAATAAGAGATTTCCAACATATTTTCACAATGAGTTCAAGCAAGAGGCTCAAGACAACCCTGCTTCTGTGCTGTCCCTCCCCTCCCAGGCTGCCACCAGCAGTGGGGTGGGCGTATGGCACCAGGGGACCCACCAGCCCACAGCAAAAACCACCCCCGGCCCGTGATGCCAGGGTAACTCACGCTGGGTACCGCTACTTCTTCCACTGGGGGACCAGCGAACACACGAGCGAGGAGGGCAATACGACGTGGGGAACGAGCGGCGGGGTAGGGGAAGGTAGGACCTCTTCAGTTCCTCCTCCTCCTCCTCCTCCTCCTCCTCCTCCAGCAGCGATGGCTTCAACCAGTCTCGAAACCAGCTGGGAAACAATGACATTAACGACGTTCCTCTCTAGAGACTTTTCCCGCAGCGAGTATTCCCTCCTGGCTGCAGGGGCTTTCTCAGCACCAACCCGAAACTCTGCCACACGATGATGAACGCTTACCCGTGGGACCGGTTTCTTTCTCCCCTCTCCAGCGCCTGGTCCAGGCGAGGTCCATCAGCACGCTGCACGGCTCCGGCAGCAGCAGCCCGCCTTGCAGTTTGAGGTCTCAACGCGCCGATGACTCACAGGAGAAGCGTTGTGGTTCGATACGGTGGAATTTCTGGGTTTTTTAGTTTTGCTATTTTAAAAGCTAGGCAGTAACCTTTAAGAACACCTTCTAAATGTTAAGATTGTGAGGCAAAGCAGTAAGAAGTTGGAGAATGCCAAAAGTAAGGGTGTTTACGCAAACTAAACCAGTGCACAAAATGGGCTGTGCTCACTGCTTGGCTCTGCTGACTACCAGTTACTTCATCATCTTTTCCATTATTTAGCCACCGAGCGTCTGCTTCACAACACTAAAAACTTTATCTTCCGAGCCTTTAGGAGCTGATGTGGTACTGGCATCTCCAATTTACAGGCAGAAAACAGAGGCATAGAGAGATTAAAAGATTTGCCAAAAGTGTTGGCTAATCTTGGATCTACAACTTAAGTCACCTAGACCGTGAATTTTTATTTATTTTTTTTTTAAAGGTACTTAGCCCTTTTGCAGTGTTTTCCATCCAAATTGTATCCATAGTGGACCGACTACAGTTGCAAAAAACCTCAGAATTTTTGCCTGGGCACCTCAACTTGGGCAAAATGCAGAATACGCAATTAGTGGCTGGCTGCAAAGGTTCGGTGTAACACAATTGCTCCGTCTCACACAAGAAACTCTGCGGTGGAGGCAGGAATTCAACCCAGCTGTCTCGACTCAACACTGAACAGTGTTACCCACCCTACTATTCTTTCCCCTCTTGCAGTCCACTCTTGTCAGGCTTTTGTCCGTCACCTGTGGCCACCGACATAAGCCCCAACCACCCCGTGCAGTGAGCAGGACCAGACCCTGTTGAAAACACTTTCATCAAGAAATTTAGGGACAGGTAACAGGGAGACAGAGACAGGACAGGCGATGGGAAAGGGTGGGAAATTACAGCTTGAAATCCAAGCTTTCTTACACTGCAGAGTATTTTAGGCAGCTTTTCACGTGTAAATATAGACATTATTCACATTACAACAGAATTTAATGGCTGCAGTCAAGATGATCTCTAATGTGCCAGATGTTGGGCCATACACACCATAAGAAACAGCCTAAAGATCTTACACTCTAAACTAGTAAAACAAAACCAAACAAACGAAAAAAAGAGAAACATTATCATTCCACATCCCAGATGAGAAATATGAGGCACGGAGAGAGTACTTCTACGGTCTACAAGAGATCTGGTCTATTCATTGCATTACAGGTGGATCTGCTGGTATTCCAGCTGATGGTACACCAACAGAGCCATTCATTCTCTCTACCTTCATGAGAGGGGTTTCGGGTTCAAATTTGGTTTGTAGAAGAAATTATAGAAGAAAACAATCTGATATACAGAAACAGGAACTGCTGCCAAATCAAGGGATGTTTCTACAACAAAGTCACCGAGTCAAAACTCTGACTTCTCGTCCCACCTGTGTCTCACTCACGCTCCAGAAATTTAAGCAAGGCGCATACGCAACACCTCTACAGATGTCCACAGGCATGTCACAGAGCACAGACCACTAGCACTTCTGATGCACCAATACTGCACCAACGGCCCCTCAGAAATACCCTTGAGCAGAGCGTTCATTTTTGTGTCAGAAACACCACCAACACTCAAAAGTCAGACATTGTGCTTGCACGTTTCTTTTGAAGCAAGCAAGCACGAGTTACAGAAGTGAGCCTTAAGAAATTTCAGAGGTTTTTTTAAGTCTTTTGATATAAATCATGAACTAAAGCAGAGCACACCAATCCATTCTCAAGTTTTATAGACTACATGGCCAAACAGTAATAAGAAATACCAACCTGTCAGCTTTCAGTGTAGACAGGCCTGTTTCAGTACTGAAGGCAGATTACAATTTTAAACCAACTCAAAAGAGCTAAATCACACTTACGGCATAGCAGGTGCCTGGGTCTTCTGGACATTGTAAGACCCAGAACTTATTCAGTTTTCCAGCAAACTTAAGCACGCTTTTCAGATTACCGCAAAGCTATCAAGCTACTGAGCAAAGCTCTTCATAGTATACTTGCATTTCTTTATTAAATACAAAGTGTTAAAAGGTTTGGAGACGGCTGTTGAACTTTACGGGCCCATCAGCCATTTGTTTCAAATAGGAGTGTTTGACTGAGAAGGAAAAACAGAAACAGCAATGACTTGTTTTCTCAAAAATAACAGAAAGCTTATCTAGAAAGAGACAAAGTTCAAAATATTTCTGTTACGGTTTTGTATTGGTGAACCAGAGCACTGCGCTAAGCACGGTACACCATGATAAATGAGGTTTCATTTTAAACTCTGCAACTGGGTACCTCTAAGTAAACAAAAACATGAGCTGTTTTTGCTTCTATATCCTCACAACCACCCGACAACAAACCAAGCCTACTCAGCCCTGCTAAAAGCATGATTCTCTAATGTAACTGTACTTCTGGGAATACATTACAGCTCCTATGAAATGTTTTGTTATACCAGTGTATCAATTGGCCATGTAAATACAGGGCATAACCGCATGCAAAGTAGTCTTCTCGTTAGTCTTAGCGAGCTAAAACGTCATACAACAAATAAAATACATCAAGAAAAGACGACCTCCGGGTGTCTGAGTAAGACAGATATTTTCCTCTTTTGCAGCACACTTATTTTCTGGAGTGATGATGCTTTTGATTAGCAACACGATACACGTATTTGATATTTCAGAGACTAAGACAACATCAGGAACACCTGCTTGTAAACTCAGTTGCAGCCACACAGCTGACAGGTAACCCACGCCAGGCTTTTCCAAGGCATGCCTTTGGCCTTCGCAACTATTAAGCATTTTTTGGAACTTGCGTGCATCCAAACTCTATCCTTCTGAGACATGCAAAACTGGGTTTTCTCTCCAATTTTAGCCCTCCTGCTAGGGCTGACCACGACTATTAAGTTGGCCAGGAGACCAAGTCTGACACTGTGCGTAGCTCCTCTTACCAAAGCAGGCCACTTGATGATGATGATGGTAAGGCTTTTCACACAAGGACACAGAAGCAGGGAAGGCTGATGCGACAAAAAACCATCACTAAACAAATGCAGCAGATGCCTTTTTGGTATCCTTCAGATCCAACATGCTCATTCCGCCACAGTCAGGCATTAAAACCGTATCACTAACACACAGTCATGAAAACAAATGGCCAACTAATTTAATTTTTTTTATTATTTGCAAAATATTGCTTCTCATATCCTGCCCTCTTGATACCGTGTGGGTTTTTTTCGTGCTGTAAAATGAGGTTAGTATAGCACTATATTGACTCATCTATAAAAAGACAGAGAAAGCCAAGAAGGGGGAGAGGGGAGAGGACCTCAGCACACAAAAAAAAAACCCACAAAAAATAAATTTGATCTTCACTGATCCTGATACTTCAGGGCCACCTGCTAATCTGCCAAAGGCTGTCAGCTCTCTCAGAAGTATACAAAATGAGTAAAATCAAGCCATGTCACAAAAAGAAGAGCCTTAAGGTTTCCTGACAAAATCTTAAATTTAGCTCTCTGTATTAAACAACGCTACTTCATTTTCCCCAGACAATAAGGTTGCTTACAGTAAGCACAGGCAATATTAAAACCTTCAAGACTTATTCCTCTGCTGCAGCAAACCTCAAATTGGTTTGGTTTGGTATTTTTTTTTGGGGGGTGGGGGGGTGTTTATGGTGGAGGTTTTACTGTGTGGGTTTTTGGGGGGGAGAAGGAGAGAGGGATTGTGTTGGCCTGTGGGGTTTTTTTTAGGTGAAAATACTTTAGTTTCTTGGACGTGGCTGTTTATTCTCCAGGCTGACTGGGACTGCAAGTGCAACCCGAGCAACTCAGCCGATGCACAACAGGATAGAGAGTGTCAAGGGTTGGTCAACAGCGATCTCTCAAAAAAGTTAAACATTGATGGGCTCCGGACAAGTGCCGTTAAAGCGACTTGATGGCCATGGGGCAACACGAGGAGTTGGGACAAGGGAGGGAGAAGCCAGGTGAGGCCACAGAGCGTTCTTTGTACATAGTACAAAAGGTGACAATCAGGTTTAGACAACTTAAAAATACCTTTTAACCAGTAAGTACAGGCTTTTTAATCTTACATCTTAAGTCTTCCAAAAGCTATAAAGCATAAGAGTTTGCCGAGTTTCACCTTCGACCACAGACATTTATTCTTTTTGCAGATTCAGTTATCATCAGTACTAATTACCATGGATTAAACCACAGCATTTAAAAAAAACCACAGTTTTTAAAGTTTTAATGGTTAAGAGTGTCGACTTAAGATGGGTCTAACTTCACATACATAAACATAAGCTGTCAGAAAACAGACCTGTGAAATCTTTCAGCCTCCTCAAGTTCCAGCAAAAACTGAGGGTTTAAGCAAATGTTTTCTGCAATATTCTGAGACTGATAAAATGACTAAAGAAACTGAAATACAGTTTTCCTCATTATCTAGACTAAAAATGGAAATAGGGCATAACTAATTGGAAGTAAACTGATTTTTCAAATCACTTCACCTCTAATAACCCATGATAGTAGCAATACATGCTCACAATGTGCTGAAGTTTGCAGCACCTGTGTAGTTTTAACAATCATTTAACCATTCTGACATCATTTCAGACTATGGGCTCACTGTATACCTCTATTTCCCTTCTCAACATTTAACCCATCTTAATTCATTCAAGAACTCCATTAGTTGTGGAAAAATAGGAACCGATGAAAACTGCTATTACGGGGGGCGATAAAAGCTAAATGACTGGGGAAATTATGCAAAGGAAAAAAACCCCACAATTAATTTCTTACACAATTAAAAGTTTAATTAGATTATTTATTTTAAATGCATTTAAGTGAATAGAAAGCTTTACAATAGACTTAACTCCTATTAAATTTCAAGCAATACAAGAGTAGATATCAGACAGAGTACTAAAACTAGATCACTCTCATATTTAATCAGGAAACACAAGCTCAGCTACATCAGCAACTTGGTAACCAGCAATATTAAAAATTGGGCTCTAATTCATCGCTTTGTGTTCAGTGAGAAGGGGAAACGGCATCACCTAAACGTGAAATTCCCGATCCGTGATGGAGGCTTATCCATCACACGAAACAACGCACTTCCTGAATAAAAGCACTGCAAAAATGTCTCCTCCAGCAGAGGCTGTTAGTGGTAGCAGTGATAACAGTCCGCGACCACGAGGTCTTGGATACAGCTGTGTGCACCGGCACCTGACAGTCTCCCAACGGTAAACCGACTGACTGAAACACACGTGGATGTTTGTTGGGTTTTGGCATTAAA
>VYZM01004897.1:70642-103065 GCA_013398915.1 Dromas ardeola | reverse complement strand
ATTCTATGATTCTGTGATTATCTATCATTATTATGATTCTCTGAATGTCAGCTGGGTATCACCTGCTGATTTCACGAACAGGCTATTTGCCCCTCTCCCACAGCAGATTATTGTAATAGCTGCCTGGTCTAGCATTACTGACACAATGCTCAGGCTAAAGAGATACTCTTAATGACCCAACATTATTTCTGATCACATCCTCAAATCAACATCTTGATACTCCTGCAGGCAATAGTGCCAGTAGCTATTTCCTGCCTCCTTTACAGATACTGTCCCACTGAAAGCCATAGAAATGCTTGTTGACTCACTGACAGAGGAATATTCATACCTTGTGGGTAAGATTTCCATGGTCATGTTGTCTTTTCTATTCGCCTACCATCCAGTTACATTTTGACAACACTTGAGTTGGGTCTGCCAACAAGGCGTATGCTAGCACCAATGAGTGCCTTCAATGACTGGGACAGTCTCCTTCCTCTCCACCTGTATTTCCACACAGGTTAATGTGAGGAAAGTTGATGTACAAAGAGGAAATGTGCGTCTTCGCCAGCAAGAGTAGAAGCTGTTGGTTGGCAATATTATGCAGTGAGTAAAGAGAAGTAGTGAAGGGATCCCTCACCAAACAATCAAAGTAGTGATGCAAAAAGGAGGAGATTCAGTAATTTTAGCTTTCTTTGAGTTTCATGTGACAGTGCCTTATTCTCATTAATTAATGGACGTATGTTAGAAAGGAATATAAGAGCCTGTCTAGGAATTACGGACTAGGAAACCTTTCGTTTTCTTCAAATTAACATATCCCACAGTCTATTTTTGACTTGAGCCTGTCAAGATCATCTCTTCCTTAGTGCAAGATCAGCCCCTGGTCTACACCCTCCTGTGCTTTCTTCAGCCTCACTGTCGTTGCTTCTGGTAAATGAGTTCTCTATCAGGCTGTGGTGTTTATGTCTACATGGGCCATATCACTGCAGCATTTTCATCTGAGAGTCTTCAGTCTCCCACCAGCAGACAACTTTGTGACTGTAGCCTGACCTTCTTCATAATGCATGTTGTGGGTCATCCCTGACCGAGTTTCTACTTACAGAAATGAAGGTGCTCCAGAGAATTTTATTTGCATAAGCATTGATAGCGGCAGCTGCTTAGCAGTCGTGGGTTCCCATTAGATGGACTACCTGTGCCAGCTGGATGCCTGCTTTCTTCTGATAGTCCTATCAGAAGGCTTTTTTGATCAGCATTTGCCTTATACAAAGTATACACACCTGCTGCTCTGTTTAAAGGATAGGAAAAGCCAATGCTTGGTGATTCCAGTGGAGAGATTTTTCCATCCAACTTGCGTTGGGAAAAACATTTCAGGAAAGTAAAAACACCACAAATCAAGGCCACAGGAGAGCTCGCCAATTCAAACTGCTCAGTGGCCTGGATTTATGATTTTTTCTTTTCCAATTAACTTCACCTTCCCTAAGTGGGGACTTCACACCCCTTGTGTTAAGTAAATTGGTGTCTGGATTTTTATGAGCTTTGGCAGGAAAAAGTAGCCAGTGAACCAAGAAAAATCCAGAGCATTTGGATGGGGGCACCCAGGATTTCAGGCTCATATCTGAACCAAAGGAATGATTGTGAGAAGTCCTTTGATGAGTAAAGACAATCGTTTTGATGCAATTTATAATTAAATATTGTTGTGTATCTCCGTTCTTCCAGAACCTCCTCCTGCCACTGCAGTTTCATTTCCGTTATTTATGCATCGGTGATGTATTCTGAATGCCTCACTAACATTGACGGATATTACACTTGATGTTTTTCCTTATGTCCCTTTGGTGGTGAAAATGTGAGAAAGGGCAATGAACTTTGGATGACTCTCTTGTGTAACTAAAAAAAAAATTTTTTCATTGGGTTCAAAAGTTCAGCGCGTCAAGAGAGATCATCTTCTTGGCGCCATTGCGCAAGGGGCGGGAGAATTTTGGGGAGGTTTTTATCTTGTAGCAAAAGATAATTACTCTGGGATGCAAATTTGGTAATTGTCACCAACATTGGCTTTCAAATCACTATGTTGAAAAATTATTTGTTGTGGTTTTGTTAACCTCTATGATGCAATGGAGAGAGTTTGCCATGCTGTGAGCTGCTTACATTGAAGGACAAAAAGCTCTTGGCGCACCATTCATTGCGGTAATAGCGCCTCAGGGTCCCTTCAGTCTCCGCTTCGCTGAGGTTGGTAGAGTCAAAAAAACAAGGTCTTTCACTTGACAGCAGGGGGAATGATGGGAAAGAAACATGGAGCAAGAGCAGAGCAAAAAATCCCAACAATTTCATCACTCTCCACAAGTTCTTGCAGAACTCAGGGCTTGGGCCTTTCCAAATGCAATGTTTCTTCAGAGCATGCTCATCCGGAGGAATTGAAAGGCAATAAGTGTAAAAAAGAATGTGTTGGCAAGAAAAGCTCATAATGGAAAAGGGCCACCATTTTGGGTGGCCAAGAAAAACCTAACCAGCTTCTGTGCATGGGGGAAAAAAAAAGCCAAAAATCCCCAAACACCAACTTCACTGTAGTTAATAAGAACAACTTTTTGTAGTAAATGACTTCTCTGGACAATGGGACATGGATTCAAATGGAGCACCAGGTTGCTCAACTACTGGGCAGAGAACCACCGCTGGCCACATTAATCATCACACAGCTTTTTCTTTGCATGGTTACGGGACCTCAGGGGCAGAAAAGTGAAACAAACCTCAGCAGACTCCTCAATAGCGTTTTCTCCATGAATCAATATGTGTTCAGGGTGTAGCATGGTGTGTTTGACCAATGGCATCTATAAGGGGAACATTGCCCCACTGTGGAGCACCTGTTGGTCGTGGAGGTCAATGGTGGGGCAGAAGTGTGCTTCTCACTCTATCTTCTTCTCCTCCTGGCTGATTCTGGCTTTGAGGCCCCTACCACTGACTTTTTATGAGTCCTGATTGAAATGGCTGGAAGCAGGATTGTGTACATGACAGGAGCATCCTGGAAAGCTCTTGGCAGCAATTGCATTGTGCTGAGTGCACAACAGCTCCAAAGCCACTCAGCTTCCTGTTAAGTAAAACATGTGACTAATGCTTCCTTCTGAAGAGTCTCCAAGCCTTGAACTAACTTATAGAGACAACCATCTGCCCTTGCAGCAAGCGGCTCGGAAAGAGACTTATCCCCACAGACACGTGCGCACAGGCTCATGTGTATGTATACAGACATACATGTCTTCATATGCATACGCATATGTTTTAAAGAGAAGGGTTTTGTGAGATGCACTTGACTAGCCTTCTCCACTTGTTCAGGTCTATCCATGCACCATAACAACACGGAGTCAGTCTGCATCAGCCCAGATCCCTTGTCTGATAGCACTGGATGTTTTCAGTCTCATTGAGAAGTCGCAGGTCCTGCTGGAGGAAATTGTGGATGCAAGGTTGAATGCCTGCCAAGACCTTGCTCTCATTGCAGATAAGGCAAACTACATCCTGGGCAACTACCGCCCTGTCAGCCACACCTCTGTGCCTGGGAAGATCATGGAACAGATCCTCCTAGAAGCTATGCTAAGGCACATGGAAGACATGGAGGTGATTCGAAACAGTCAGCATGGCTTCACCAGGGGCAAGTCCTGCCTGAACAACATAGTGGCTTTCTACAACGGAGTGATTGCATCAGTGGAGAAGGGAAGAGCTACGGATATCACCTATCTGGACCTCTGCAAGGCCTTTGACACGGTCCCCCACAACATCCTTCTCTCTATGTTGAAGAGATACGGATTTGATGGGTGGACTGTTCAGTGGATAAGGAACTGGCTGGATGGTCACATCCGGAGGGTGGTGGTCAATGGCTCCATGTCCAGATGGAGAGGGGTGACAAGTGGTGTCCCTCAGGGATCCATACAGGCACTGGTGCTGTTCAGCATCTTCATCAATGACATAGAGCGTGGGATCAAGTGCAGCCTCAGCAGGTTTGCTGACGACACTAAGCTGAGTGGTGCGGTCGATGTGCCAGAGGGACGGGGTGTCATCCAGAGGGACCTGGACGAGCTAGAGAAGTGGGCCCGAGCAAACCTCATGACGTTTGACAAGGCCAGGTGCAAGGTCCTACACTTGGGTCGGGACAACCCTCGTTATCAATACAGCTGGAGGATGATGTGATAGAGAGCAGCCCTGTGGAAAAGGACTTGGGGGTACTGGTGGATGAAAAGCTGGACATGAGCCAACAATGCGCGCTTGCAGCCCAGAAGGCCAATCGCATCCTGGGCTGCATCAAAAGAACCGTGTCCAGCAGATCCAGAGAGGTGATTCTGCCCCTCTACTCTGCTCTGGTGAGACCCCACCTGGAGTCCTGTGTCCAGCTCTGGAGCCCTCAGCACAAGAAGGACATGGACCTGTTGGAGCGGGGCCAGCGGAGGACCACGAAGATGATCAGAGGGCTGGAGCCCCTCTGCTGTGAGGACAGGCTGAGAGAGTTGGGGTTGTTCAGCCTGGAGAAGATAAGGCTCCAGGGAGACCTTATAGCAGCCTTCCAGTCCCTGAAGGGGGCCTATAAGAAAGCCGGGGAGGGGCTGTTTGCAAGGTCATGTAGCCATAGGACGAGGGGCAATGGTTTAAACTAGAGCAGGGCAGGTTTAGATGAGACATTAGGAAGAAGTTCTTTACTCTGAGGGTGGTGAGACACTGGCCCAGGTTGCCCAGAGAGGTGGTGGAGGCCCGATCCCTGGAGACATTCAAGGCCAGGCTTGATGAAGCTCTGAGCAACCTGATCTGGTTGAAGAAGTCCCTGCTCACTGCAGGGGGGTTGGACTAGGTGACCTTTAAAGGTACCGTCCAACCTAACAGATTCTATTCCATGATTCTTTGATTAGAAGGACTGTGGCAAGCAGATTAAGGGAAAGTAGTTTCCTCACTGGTCAGTGCTGATGAGGACAAACATGACTTATTGTGGCCAGTTTCGGGGACCCTCTTTCCTGCTTCAAGAGGGATATGAAGAAAGAGGAGATAGGCCAGAGATGGTGATGAAAATGGTCAGACCTTGGTTCCAGGCCCACAGGCAGGCATGAAGAGATTTGGGTTGAGTTATCCAGGTGAAGAGGGACTTGAAGGAGGATCTAATAGTAGCTGCAGCTACTTGAAAGCAGTTACAAAGATGATGGAGTGGTGTTACGCAATATAACAAGGAGCGGTAGACAAAAGTTGCTGATTTGGACATCAGCACAAGTGCAGCTCAGTAACAGCTCATTTCATTGCACTGCAGGTGGGGAGTCACACTAGCCCTGTAACAGCCAAAGACTTTTATTTGATCATTAAAAGCTTTTATTGACTACTCATAGACAGGGATAGTAAGACCCAGTGAGACAAAGTATCTGCTTGTCCTACTGCTCATTTCTAACAGTTTGACTCCCATTCTGTTGACCACCTCTTTGTCCCTGAAGGCTCAATAATTCAACATTTGTGCACAATTTACCATTTCATCACATCTTCTCCTTTGTACCCCTCTTTCTAACCACCGAGATGCAATCCTACTCAGATACCCAGACCTGGTGGTTTCTCTGACCTTTCTATCTCTGCAGCCTGTGACCTGTTTTTCCAAATAGATCTTTAACATGCTAGCAGTACACGCTAGACCCAGGGTAAATATGCTTTAGCTGCTGCACTGAAAATAGTGATTTCTATTCATCTGTCTGCAATGTCATTGACATCTTTCTGTCACAGGCGTTTGATTGGGAAGTCAACAGCTTCCTTGTGATAGTCTAACTCATTCTCCCTACTATGGATTTTCTTGTCTGCATATGAATAGACAGTGCAATTGCTTAGAGATAACACATTTCTAAATTTCTAGAACTTCCAGGTCATAATATGTGCAAACAAACCCTCATTCGGTGATAGCAACATTCATTCAGGGACACTCACATCACAGCAACATGAATGTTGTGTGGGCTACATCTTAGTTCCTGTCAGCTCACAGTCCTTCCTGGAAAGATAAAGAACATCCCTGAAGCCAGGTAGACCCACATCTTCTGCAGTGCAAAGAGTGGCTCCCTGCACCCTTCGCTATATTTGTGCTCTTTGTGATGTGCCTTAGACTACCCTCACAATCCTTTCTGTGCTCTAGGATTGCACTTGAGTCTGGCACAGGTTGTAGGCTGAAGCATGGGTGTGGGACGGGGCCTGAAGAGCAGAGCCCCGAGTGCTGCTCAATTAATAGGCGGGCACGTGTTGGGACTTGTAGGCCATAAACCATGGGAAACTGAAGGTAGTCATGACCATAGAAGGACTAAACAAGAACCTGAAGGCAGGAACTTAACAAATGTTGCAACATCGAGCTAAGCAAGTTCCAGGCGCCCGGCTACAAGAGGTGTTAAGAACTGTCTCCTCAAAGATAAGATATGTTTGTTAGCGTGATAGTATATCACTGACCAACCAGATGCAGCTGCGCGAGCAGTGTATGTTCAAAAGGACCAATCTGTTTAAAACACGTAGCCAATGTAAGTATATATAAAGGAATGGTTGCACAAAATAAATTGACGTCTTGCTTGCATCAAGCTGTGTCCCATCTCTCAATCGCTGCACATGGGCACATGTGTGACTGGTCAGAGACCCTGTGCTCCTCAAGAAGTCTTCATGGCTCCCCCTAATATTAACCTTTTTGCAAAAATGTCCAGTGGATAGTCTGTAACTGCTGGTATCCAGGTGTTTCAGGACAAAAAAGGATGTTGCTTTTATGTTTTCTGGTGCTGCATCTCTTGGAGAAATGCTGGAACATCTGACTTCTACAGTGACTCTCCCTACCTAAGTTGGTGTTATTCCCTCGTTGACACTATTAAGAAATGAGGTGTGCTGAGACAGACTCCAGAAAATCTCAAACATGCTATGCTAGCAGGATTGTCCTTACCACAATTAGCCACCAAAACTCAGATTGAATGCATGCTTATTACTGGCTCTAGGACATATGCGCCCCATTGGACTTCTCCACTTCGGCAGAAGAATCACTTCTAGCTGGTCTCAATGCTCAATTCACTTCTACAGTGAGATCCATCCCATCTGCACCCTTCCAAGTGAGACAGCTCCTGTTCACAAATCCTCACACCCACTTCTGGGATAACCACGTGTCCCAGTTCTTTGCCATGTAGGAAAAACTTGATCTTCTCTGTCATACCAGCAGCCAAAAGCACTTGTTTCTTAATCTAGGATTGCATGAACTCGTGGAAAAATTACATAGGGAAGGAAGAGAACTTTGGATTTCAGGAGAAAATATTTCTCTGGGATGCTGTCTGTTAAGGCTGACAGACATTTCATGAGTGTATCAACAAGTGTTGTGGTGAGACAGCTGTCTGCTTGGATCCCTGGCACGTTTGGAAAAGTGTTTCCTGGAAAATCGGTTGAGCTGCTGCTGGCAATGCACTGGTTTAGCAGAGTAGCAGATTGACTCTGTTTGGAAAGCGGGAAAGTCACTCCCCACACTTGCTGAGACATTTGCAAAAAGATCATGCTCATCTTTATAAACTGAGCTTTGAAGTGGTTTTGGCTGGAATATGAATCAGTTGCATGGGATGTGAGTGCCAGTGAAGGAGATGAAGTTTAAATTTTCAGGAGGTTAACTGTGGCAACTGACTGATTGTGCCAAAAAGAAAAAAAAAAAGATTTTGTGAACTGTGTTTGTTATCTCCAGCATAGAAGTTTAGCAGTTTTAGAGCCACCTTTATTGCTTGTTGTTCAGGGGGGCAGCTCTGTCTCTGGTCATTTTTTTTTTCTTCTTGGTTAGTGCTCCGTGACTGATGAGGATCTCAGTAAAACACTAATTGATTTGCTTGTCTTTCATGGTCACCTCTGGACAGTAATTACTCAGGCAGGAAAAATTAATTAGTCCAGTGTGGGCCGACTGCTGCTCTCCAAGCATTGCTGAATCTTAATTGGAGAGCTCCAGAGAAAGGTGCTGATTCACACCATGGCACGATGGGGAGGGGATTTTTCCAGGGGCAGACGGTTGGAGGGGTGAAGAGGGCTGAAGGTCAAGATGCGATATGTTGTCTGTTCCAACATTAGGAGCTGTACCTTCTTTCCTCTCCTCAGCTGTGATAATGAGACTGTTAAAACCTACTTGCTTCTTTCAAACAACAACTAAAATAAAAAAGACTGTGGATTTAGTCATACGAGTATCTACACAGATCTTTTTGGGATATACAGTGTTCACTAGAAAAAAAACTCAGAGGCAATTGTTCTATAAGACACCCACTAGTGATTATTCTCTTATTGACTTCCATGATGCCTTTGAATGGCGGTATAGCACTGACATTTCAGACTGCTGTATCTGGGACTGTGTAGATATGAGCTGCTGGGACAGGCCTCTTTGGCAAAGAAATTTCTAATGGTTAGAGATGAGATCATGACAATGCAAACGGATTTGCTGAGAATACATGTCTCTGCTGTTGCTGCATTTGCTAAATTATTTTCATTTTGGCATCTGTTCCCCTCTGTTCCTCCAGTTATATTATTATTTGGTGCAAACTACACACAACAAGTTTGCTTTTAGTTGTGCAATGAGAGAATTATTGAAGGTACTGGTTGTTGAGGATCAAATAGTGGATCATTACTCAGCCCTCACTTGAAAATTGGTGTGGGTGATTGCCTGAGAAAAAGCCGAGGAAGTGAAATTCAGCAGAGGATATTTTTCAGACAGTCCCCAGCGATTATTGCAGCTTAGCTGTGGGTTTGCTTCACTTCAGATGTATTCCTACCCAACAGCAAGTATCAGCACAGCGACCGCCGAACAGGATTTTCTCATAGCAGATCAGCCCTGATCACAGTTTTGCTAATTAAATGAAGTCTTGTTAGCAAAAACACTTCTACTGAGCTCAAAATATTTTCAATTTTTTTTTGTTTTTTGTTGTTTTGTTTTTAAGGATCTGGGGCTTGATACTTACTCTAAATCTACAGTGAAGGTGTGGTGCACTCCTGCCTGGGTTCATGATGGCGACACAGAGCCTGGGATGTTGCTCATTAGCGAAGCAGACACCTACATCACCTTTACTGTTGCTATTATCTCAGAAATTTATTGTCTCAGAAGCACAGTTTTATTGAGAAAAGATAGAAATCCTGTTTTCCTGGCCAGCTCCTGTCTATGGGGCCAGATGGGATACACCTGAGGGTACTGAGGGAGCTGGCAGAATTGCTCACCGAGCCACTTTCCATCATTTACCAGTTGTCCTGGCAAACCGGGGAGGTCCCAGTTGACTGGTGTCTAGCATATGTGACGCCCATCCACAAGAAGGGCCGGAAGGATGATACAGGGACCTACAGGCCTGTCAGCCTGACCTCAGTGCCTGGGAAGGTCGTGGAACAGATCATCCTGAGTGCCATTATGCGGCACATGAAAGACAACCAGGCGATCAGGCCCAGTCAGCATGGGTTCATGAAAGACAGGTTGTGCTTGACAAACCTGATCTCCTTCTATGACAAAGTGACCCACTCGGTAGATGAGGGAAAGGCTGTGGATGTTGTTTACCTGACTTTAGTAAGGCCTTTGATACAGTTTCCCACAGCATCCTCCTGGAGAAAATGGCTTGGACGGGAGTACTCTTCACTGGGTTAAAAACTGGCTGGAGGGCCGGGCCCAGAGAGTGGTGGTGACTGGAGTTAAATCCAGTTGGTGGCCGGTCATGAGTGGTGATCCCCAGGGTTTGGTATTGGGGACAGTTCTCTTTTTAATACCTTTATCAATGATCTGGATGAGGGGATTGAGTGCACCCTCAGTAAGTTTGCAGATGACACCAAGTTGGGTGGGAGTGTCAACCCACTTGAGGGTAGAAAGGCTTTGCAGAGGTATCTGGACAGGCTGGATCGATGGGCCAAGGCCAATGGCATGAGGTTCAACAAGGCCAAGTGCCCCGTCCTGCACTTGGGTCACACCAACTCCATGCAGCGTTACAGGCTTGGGGAGGAGTGGCTGGAGAGCTGCCCGGCAGAAAAAGACCTGGGGGTGTTGGTCGACGGCCGGCTGAATATGAGCCAGCAGCGTGCCCAGGTGGCCAAGAAGGCGAACAGCATCGTGGCCCGTATCAGGAACAGCGTGGTGAGTAGGACTAGGGAAGTGATTGTCCCTCTGTACTCAGCACTGGTGAGGCCCCACCTTGAGTACCGTGTCCATTTTTGGGCCCCTCACCACAAAAAAGACATTGAGGTGCTGGAGCAGGTCCAGAGAAGGGCAACAGAGCTGGTGAGGGGTCTGGAGAACAAGTCTTATGAGGAGCACCTTGAGGGAGCTGGGACTGTTTAGCCTGGAGAAAAGGAGGCTGAGGGGAGACCAGTCTACAACTCCCTGAAAGGAGGGCGTAGAGAGGTGGAGGTTGGTCTCTTCTCACAAGTAACAGGCGATTGGACAAGAGGAAACGGCCTGAAACAGCCTCAAACGTCCAGGGGAGGTCTAGACTGGATATTAGGAAAAATTTCTTCACAGAAGGGGTTATTAAGCATTGGAACAGGCTGCCCAGGGAAGTGGTTGAGGCACCATCCCTGGAGGTATTTAAAAGACAGGTAGACATAGTGTTTACATAGTGCTTAGAGATATAGTTTAGTAGTGGGTTTTGTCAGAGTTACGTTGATGGTTGGAGTAGATGATCTCAAAGGTCCCTTCCAACCTAGGCAATTCTATGGTTCTATGATTCTAATATATTTCTTCCAAGTTGACTGCCAATGTTGGAATAGGTAATGTGTCTCATGTTCTCTCTAACTTAAAGTAAATGTCAGGTAGAAGGAGGGGGTTAGTTATGGTTAGTCATTTACAACATTTCTGAACTACAAATCTTATCTTTTTGACCTGAAAACCAAATCTACCTCTGGAACCATTGTAATGATTGCAGTTCAAAACTCCCACTAAAGTCTTACATCTTGCAAATGAGGATTTCTTGCTGCTGCTATTCTCATCTAACAAGTTGCACCATACCTTCTTCCTCTGCCCACTCCATTTGAAGGTGAACAGTCATAAGGACTGAAGCTTAGAATTCAGCATGATCCTGACAACATGGAGACATGCACTGAATAAATTCAGTACAGTTTGATGTACACCAGTGCAACATGCTGTTCCTTCCAGGTAAGAATAAATATTCCAGCAAGTGTTGTGCAGGAAAATTCTAGGTTGGCAATAATACTGTAGGAGAGGACCTGGGAGGCAACAATGGGTTGCAAGGCGAGCATGACCCAGGCATAACACATTGCTGTTGAAAGAGAAAAATAGAAAAATCCCACAAATGCATATTTTTGTATATATTCTTTAAGCATGTGTAGTAATCATTTTGTTGTAGTCAGAATGGCCAGGGTCACAGTGGGAGTTCTTTTGCCAGTTTAAAGAACTACATTTTGAGAAAGAGGTAGACCAATTGGATAGAGATCTCTGAGGAAAAAACGGATTTGAGATGTTTGTCCAGAGGAAGAGATTATTTAGGGGACATATGGAAAGAATGAGGGAATAGCCTTGCTTCCATATCCATTACGAATAGTCTAGAATCTACTGGGTTTAATTTTCATGACAAGATTTAGGTCAGAGTTACCAGGGAGATTGTGGAACATTTTGAAGTACAGATTAGGCAAATTTTTATCAGGAGTGATAAATGTGTAGAGGTGAACCAACAGAGTAGGGAACCCCACAAATCCCTTTCCTATGATTCCAGGACTGATTGCTACGTTGTAGGGTGAAAACAGGAACCCTGGGACCGGGCTTGAGATTGCTTGTTCATATGGATTTGTTAGATTTGCCTTTTGCCAATGACCTTCAGCTTCATTCCTGACCAAAGTTTTGTCAGCCTACAGGACAGTTTTCCAGGTTGGAGTTACCTGGGCATCACACACATAATAAAACTATTCTCTTGTGGAGGTGTATTCATCCATATTTCATCTGACAGATATGTTCCCCTTTTCTGTCTTACAATGATGCATTTTAGTCACCATATTGACCTCAGTTACACACTGACTCTATTGTTTGAGTACCTGAATTGTCTGAAATTTTTATTAATTTTATTTATAATTATTTTTATATTTTTTAATTTATTTATATTAATTTATATATATAAATTTAATTATATTAAATTTATAATTTATAATTATTAAATTGTCTGAAATTTTTATGTGAAAAGGGTTTTCATTCAAAATCTTTTGTGCAGAATGAAAATTTTCTTTGAAAAAAAAATTCATTATCACTCAAACACTCTGCTTTTCACAAACTTACTGGTATCTGAAATTGATATTTTAATCAAAGCATTACTAAACATCTATCAAACTAATTTAAATAATTACTGCTTTGCTGTCTTTACAGTAGACACAATTTTCTGTAAGCAAATGCAAATGAGCAGAGAGTGAATATTTCAAAAATGGTTTTATTAGCTTTAGAAGAAATCTTCCTTAGAATCTGATAGATTGTGTAGAACAAGGAGCATATATTGGATCCAGTTAATGGAAAGCACTTCATAATCTTGTTACTTTAAAAAAAAAAATCCCATTTTAACCAGTTTACCTTTATGTAAAGCATTTTTTACATTAAAGACTTGATAATGATAAAATGCTTCTCTATTATTGCAACCATTTTCACTTAAACATTTGCTCCCATTTTGTGACACCAAATGTAACTGAAGATGGGAATAGATTTTTCTCCAGGCCTATGGGTTGAGCATAGCAGAACCAGCAGTAGTTTTCCTGGGGTGGTGGATTTTTAAAGCTTCAGAAAATGCTCCAGTATGAATACCAATATTTTTTATACCATCTCTGTCAGCAGCTTCACCAGTAGCTCTGCTTCCCTGCCTGAAACTTTGCATCATGTGTATTACAGATGACTACTTAGCCACAGGACTCTTCTACATAAAAAAGCTGCTAATTTTTCCCCACAATGGAGATGGGACAGAACGATGCAGATGGATGGGTCAACCAAACCATCTATTCTCCTCAAGACACATTGATTTCAGGTTTACTGCCAGGTTGTCTAAAAGAGGAACTTAAAAAGATGTTTTAGCCACAGTAATGAAGACTATGGTGCAATAATAACCATGTACTAAACTGATGGAATTTTATTATTCTGGTCTTGTCTGCCAGACAACTTGCAGGTGCTGGGAGATTTAGGCACTTCTCTGTGACTCTAGATCCCAAATACTTTGACACTATTATGGCTCATGCTCTGCTTGCCTGTGTGGGATATGATAAGTTGCCCACTGGTTTTAGGTGAATGCTGACTTGATACCCATGATGCACTTTATTCTTGAAATTGAAAGCTTCTGTTAATTTCCAATCTAAACTTGCTCACGATCCACCTTCATCTGCCATTACAGACCTGCCTCCCAGCTTAGCCAGTTCCTGTTTCTCCTCGATATTTAGACAGGAAATACATTCTTTCTGTCACATGAACATTTCCTCCTAAAGTAATTATGAACACAAGTGGGAGAACTGTGCAACATGTCCCAAATGAGTGTTAGGGCAGGCCTGTCCAGTGTATTCATGGTGGAAAAAATGAATAGCCATATGCATCCTATAAACACTTAAAACTTTTTCCACCCTCCATGCTAACAGTTCATGCAGTTTTATTTCTTAACTCCTGAATCTCTGTTTTATAGCAAGCATAAAAAAAGGCAGCCTTTGTTGAGAAGCTCTAAGGACATGACTCTGCTTTGTGGTATCAAATGTATCCTCATCTGAACCATTTCAACCAACAGCGTTATCTAATTCTTCTGTCAGGCTTGGTAGTACTTCGCAGTTTTGTGTTACCTGCAAATCATGAATCTCATACCTAATTTTTAGTCTTTGGCATCCATGCCCATACTGAACAGATCTAACTTTGATGTCAGCTCTCTCTGAGCAGGAGGTTGGATCTCCAGAGGTCCCTTCCAGCCTCAGCTTTTCATTTTTCACTTGAATCAGGCTAGATAGTGGCTTTGCCTCAGATGATGTCATGCCTAGTGCCCTACCCTCGTTTATACTGGGAGTCCTGTTAATGCCCTTGATATCACATTTTTGCTGCTGTTAACTGCAGGAAATAAGATTTCCAGTATTAGTGAAACGTAATTTTTGATCTATTTTAGCCCCAATGTGGAACTGTCCTGATTTTCTCTTTCTTCCCCTTGGTTTCTGTGGCTTAAGTACAATTTACTATTATTAACTTTAATTTCCTATGTGAGGTAGGTTTTCAGTCATTCTTACTTTCTTTTTGCAGTTTGTAACCTCTCAAACCTACCTCTTCTCACTGCTCTCTCTCCCTTTTGAATTTTGAATTTTAACTACCTATGCCTTCTCTGCACACAGACCCCAGAGCTGCTTAGACTCAATAATTTATTTCCTTAGATTTTAAAGTTTGCCTTTCTAAGCTTCCAAACCTTCATTTTAGACCTACTTTCATCCATTTTGAAATTTAAAGTGAGAAAAGTCAGCTCATGATCGCACTTTATTCAAATTTTACTATATTTAAACCCATACAGGAGCAAGGTCTAAAATGGTTTTATACTTACTTTTGTGAAGAAATCCATCACCTAAAATATCTGAGCCAACATAAGTGGTAATTATCTTTCAATACATTTTGGAGTCGTTAAAGTCTCCTATAATTCCCATTAATGTTTATTCATGTAGTAACTGCGCGGAGACTAATTGTGATTAGCCTGGAGCTGGGGGAGACAGAAGAGGCTAGCGAGTCTTTCTCTCTCCAGCCATCCCTCCTGGCAGTGGTTTGCACCAAAACACTCTTTTCCCTCTGCCATAACATTTCATTTCTCTACCTTCTGTTTCTTGCTAACACTAAGCACCACCTCATTCCATCCATCTGCACTGGTTTCCAGCATCCCTGAGGTTTCTCAGTACGTGTTTGACTTTCATGCCTGTTTTGCCCTTCCATGTGCCATAATAGTTTCAGGTCCTGTACACAAGCATCTCAAAGTTTGCTTGGCAGTTCGGTCTTTCTCCCATTGTCACCGTTAGGCCTCTGTCGCTTTTAGTAGACATTGGGTATTGGGTTAGCTTCTTGGCATTATCTCTTCCGGTGGTAGTCCAGTATCTTCCCAGTCCATAAAGCGGTCATCATCTGAAGTGATGAGGCCTCTTCCTGCCCATTTACCTTTCTGGAAAGCAGCCATCCTCTCTGAAAGGCAGCTTGCATATCCTAAATCCCTATTGTCTGGATTTATAACATAATATAAAATTAGAGAATTCTATTATTTTCTGATTCTTCTTGCTTGGAACAGGGGAGGATTTTCCCCAGCTTTCTACAAAAGCTCTGAATTCTTCTGTGATCTTTGCAATTTCATGGTATGCTACACTTTTTCTTCCAGTGTAGGGTAGAAGTCATTATGAATAGTGTCAAAAAAACCAGAAATATGACAATGAACATGATATTTTTATGTAGAATGGATATAAAAAATATTCACCTTTTCCATTCACAACTAGGAAAAATGATCTAAGCCCTAAAATGACACAATTGTGGTCAAATAATTAGAGGAAACGCCATTTTTCACAGCTGAGATGTTGCCCATTCACCCAGATGGGTAGGCAGAGCACTGGAGACCTGGATGGCTTCAACTTATGGCTGATATCCTAAACAATCTACAGGAAACTCTTCTTATCTCTGTGCCTCTGTTTCTTCTCCCACTCTCTGCCTCATCCATTTATATTACCAGCTCTCAAATTGCTTCTGATATGTGTTTGTGCAGTATCCAGCACAACGTGGTTCCAGGCTCCAGCGGGACCCCTTGGCATTACCATCCTACAACAAATAACAATGATAGTGAGTATAATTACAACAGTCAAACTACTGTAGCTCTGCATTATTAGCCATGCCCTGAGAAAAATAATCTTTTAATCAGTCTGATATGTCAACTGTGTCTCCCTTCACTGTCACTGTCAATCTAGCAAAACCCCTCCTGCACGTTTCTTGATTAGAAACTTGATGGCAGACATCCGTCACCATGTGCAGAAAGTACTGAGACCTTTCATCTTTTCACAGGATGTAGACACATAATGCTACAAAGTTAGCTGCTATCCACGCATCATGAGACACAGCGCATACGTCTCCTAGGTCCATCCCACAAGAGCAGAAAATTTACCATTCATGAGAAGAGTGGGGGCTAAGCCAATGGCAAAGCAAGATGCTCAATGTCAAAGCTGTGTCTGGATCAACAATAAAATCCGTTCCTAAACTGCCCAATAGAAAAAGAACCACCTGTATGAGGCTGTGTTCCCTGATTATTTGTTTCCAAATTGCCTTGTTCTTTGGGTTTCCTCTCAATTTAAGCTTAGTTTGGAATGTCTTTGGTTCCGCAATTGAGTTACTTCTCTTGAGGGCTTCTTAGTAAATGGCTAGTCTGTCCTGTTTATCGTCTAATATTCTGATATATCTGGTATCAGTTATGCTGTGTGCCAGGCTGAACTCCCTGATGAATTCCAGATGTGAAACTTGAAGAAAAAACACTGTTGCAAAGAGGCAGGAGGTACTTCATACAGTCACACAATCTTCTCTTTTCTCAAAACCTATGTCATTTCAGCCCATGAGGACCAAGGGGGAAGCAAACTCTGGCCAGGCACCAGCAGAATGGCTTAATGGAGCTGTGGGATCTCCATCACCGGGGATGTTCAAAACTTGACTGAACACGTCTCATGGATTTTTAAAGACAGAACTGCTTGGAGTATGGGAGTGATCAAGAGATCTCCAAAGGTCCTTTCTAACCTTAAATTTTTCTGTTATTATATGAAAACACCTGCAATAGATTGACAGTTTTGCATGATTCCTGTCTCAGCAAGTAACTGTGACGCCTGGGTAATGGCGATTGCAGTCCTGACAACCTTCATGAAGGCGGCAGGGGCCCCCAGATTTACACCATTTAACATTTCTACTAAAGCATTTCTCATATATGCACATATGCAGATAATTACAAATGTCTCCTTTCCTCTTTCCACAATATTCTGAATATTCTGTTAGCTTAAGTGAACCACATGAAATTGCAATGCTGAGGACATTTTTTGTGTGTGTCTCTCAGTTTTTTTAAAGATGAAATCATGGACAGTCCTCATTCCCCAGAGCTACATGAAATGTGGTCAAGCTGCTAAGTCATTCCCTTATGAAATGGACTTTGTAATTGCCTCCTTGTGCTGTTTCCCCATAGGAACCTTTGTTATGCTGAGCACAAGATGAGTGATACTCAATTAAAAAATCAGAGTTGTCTCACCAGAGAGGATGTTCAGGGCCCCAGTGTTTTGCTTGAAATTCAACAGGATTGAAAACAAGCTGCACAGCTCATGGGGGTCACTCAGAAGATGTGAAATCCTCGCCCGACTCTGACATTGTCCCAGGTTGGTCCCTCTGGACCATTTTATGCAGCTAAATCTTGCTCAGTAGGATCTTTTCCACCAGGTTTCTGGTAGGCATTTACACTAGTGGGTTCTCAAATATACCCAGATGTTTTGGGTGACTCTTTTGCCACAAAGTACATACCATCTACACCAGTGCCTAAACTCTGGTATGTTACACCTTCATCTTGGCAAAGGTAAATTCCATTTCTGCTTTCCAAACGATTTTAGCAGTGCACAGCTGGCCAGGTGTCTCCAACTGGCAATAACATCTTGAAACAGAATAAGAGAACTACTCCCACCAGGATTTGTCACTATGCTTGAGGAGCAAATACTGTGAGGAGAGGTACATGAGGTAGAAGACTACTTTTCTCAGCGGAACCCTAGCTAGCATAATACAGAACAGATTTTAGCCAATTTTTAATTGGCTAGAAAGAACTTGATGGCAGGAGTAGGCTGGCAGTTTGAAGAGGAGGATGAAGCAGGAGGACTAGGAGCAGTTAGACCAAGATCTTAATGAGGGAACAGGAGGGCAGAGGCCATGAGATAAGTAGGAAGGCCAAGGGCAGGTACAGAGAACAGATGACATTTTTCTCTGATTCTTATAACTGCACCTTTGTTCTTACAGGAGCTGTAACAACAGGCCCCGGACAGCTCACCAGCATGTTACCACCTGAAGCCCAGTCTGTATAGTACCTCTTATAGCTCACCAAGAGATCACTGCCTGTTTCTCCCTGTATATGGGTGCTACACAAACTCAATGAACCTCCTATAGACCGGAGGAGGATTTGTTCCTGAAAATATCACAAATGTCACTGGCTCTCTCAGGGCCTGGGTCACTATTGTACCATTGGCACCATCAACGGCACTTTCCTGACTCAGGCAGCTGGTGCCCCAAGCTGTTGGGACAGTTTCTCAGTGCTCTGGGGAGTATATAGAGCAATGCCTCATAAACACACACATAAATCAGTTCTGGGTCCAGAACTGGGACACATGGTCTTTCTGTCACAGCCCCAGTGGTGGTGGTTTGCTGAGAGTGGGCAGCAAGACCAAACTGGCCATCCAAAAAACATGTGGTGGTACACCCAAGTCTCTGCCATGAAGATTTTTGCAGACTGTGGTGACCATTTATGCATCACGATACCTGTGTGAAACCCTCAGAATCAATATAACACATGAACATCTCATCCTTGTCTGACCTTAGCTCACACTTCAGCCCTGGATGCTCTGACAATGACTAACCTCTTCATAAGCTTCCCTTCCAGGCTATCTGAGCTCTCAGATTTCAAGGACTATTTCTTCTTCGAGTCGTCTTTCCTCCAGAGGGGTTATGGACACGTCAGAGCCCAGTATATTGGTGAAGTCCTCCAGGAGCTTTGAGGAGGAGGGACGTGATATGTCAGCATTGGTTCTGGCCTGAATCACAAGAGACCATGGTCAGTGTGGCAGGTGTGTGGACCAGGCATGTGGCAGGCAAAAGAACATCAGAAATAGTGACTGAACAGAGATATTCCCCAAAATATCGGCAGGGTGTTGAATCTGGAGGGCAGACTGGAAAAAAAAAGTCCTCCTTGTTCTTGTAATTTTTTTCAGATAAAATCTCAGAGTTTTTTGTGTTTAAGAGAAGTTTGTTTGGTTATTTATGGAAGAGGACCAAGAAAATCCATCTGAATGTTATGGGCAGTTCAGAGTCCTGTCACAAGAGACAGCTGGAAGTCTGGTATTTCCTATATTTTAAAAACATGTTTTGCATTGACAATATAATTAACATAGTTTTAAATATTTAATTAAAGGCTATAAAAACCAACACTGGCTCCCTGAGAAAACCCTTTTCTTACCTCTGCTACTCTAGGGAAAAGACTTCCATTACATTTCTTTGTTTTCTATCTTTTAATGAAATCAGTTATTAATCTAATGAATCATTTTCTTTTATCCTATACCTATTCATTTTCCTTTACAGTCTTTTATGAGGAACCTTATAAAAAGTGTCTCAAAAATCCAAGTAAATTACATGCACTTAGGTCACCTTGCTCTCCAATTTTATTAACTTTTTCAGGTTAACAAGGCATACTTTTCCCTTCAGAAGCTGTGATGGTTTGACACAATCAAGTTACACTGTGGTTATCTAAATGCTGTATTATTTGATTCTTAATTAGACTGTTTCTCTGGGACTAGTGTTCCTGACACCAATGAGCAACTTTCTAATCTTCTTGGTAATTGTTATTAGTATGGGTATAAGGGCTGATGCAAAGTCCACTGAAGACATTGGAAAAACAGCCTCAGGAACTCCTTTAAAACCTTTGCAGAAATATCTTTTGTCCCTGGTTAGCTAACTCCTCTAGCAGCTCTGTAACTTTATTTTTAATGATTTCAATTTCTTTCAAGGCCATTATCTTATTTTCTGAAAACAAAACAAAACAAAACAAAAAACAAGTAACACAAAGCCCTCCCCTCCCCCAACCTAAAAAAAGCCCCAAACCAACAGCCTACTGCCTGCAAAGTACAGTTATTTTTTCTTATATTCTTCCTGTAGATTGGATGACTGTATTTTATATTCTATATATATATTATATATAAGATACACATATATATATATATCTCTTCTTACCCTCCTTATCTCCAGCTGCAGCTTTTGTTAGCAGACACCTCTTCCTAGTCATACTTTTCAAAATACACAGAGCTTGTGGAACTGAATTCCCATAAAAGATTGGTACCAATGTCACACACCCAACTAGTCAGTGGATGGGATGTGGCTTTCTGCGTGCAGTTTTCCCATCTGGAAGGCTTGTTATCCTATGAGTTTGCCAACTTCTGTATTTTACGGTGCCTCCTCTACTTGAGGAAGGAGACTGGAGACATACGTGAAGCACCCAGACCTTATGTAAACCAAATGATACCTTTCCCTTCACATTAAAATATTTTTATGCTTATAGCTATGTATAAACAGTCTGCAAACATGAAAAAAGTAGCTTAAGGTATTATTTGCGTCACTCGCTGTGTGTGAAGCTGTGCAGGACCTAGCACAACAAGTATGTTCAGCTAAAACAACTTCTAACCCACAGCTTTTGCTTGCAAGTTCCAGTTTCTGGAACAGTTTCAGGTATACCACTTTACAAGCAGGATCTTCTGTCCAGAATTATCTGTCCACAACAGGCTGCTTTGCTAGATCAGAGGCTCACCACTCCCTCTGCCAGGCACAGACGTTGGTCTTCCTCTCATAATCTCCTGTAAGGAAAATTGCAGAGGGATATATGGTAGCAGTCAGTGGTGAAAAAGTTGAAGGGCATATTGCCTTTATATAAGATTATGGGTTCAACACCACCAAAGAGCTCAGCCAGGTACCCCAAGGAAGATGAACTATACAGGAGAGAGGAGCAGGACAAGGAGGAGAACGCAGGATATTAGGTGAGAAGACAGGCAGTGCCTTTAGAGCACAAAAAAATAACTTTCACTAGAGGGACGTGGTAGATTGGAGCTCTAGGGACTACAGGGATGTCTTCTACACTTTTCATAAAGTTATGCAAATGGATCCTCTGGCTTTGGGCTGTGGCTTTTCATGTTCTGCAATGAGGTCCCAAGAAGATTCCTCTGTTGGGTAGAGAAAGGAGGAGATGTGCCTCAGAAACACAGTGGGGACAAGGGGATTATACATCTGTCCCCCACCTCATCCTTCCATCAGCAGGAAGCACTCATTATTCTTGATTTGAATTAGTTTTGGGGAGTGGGAAAGACACCATTGCTGGACCTGTGCTTTCTCCTACACCCTATCATACCACTTGTATTACCACTATCATGACACTTGCCCTTCACTTTACATTCTTTAGCCTTTGGATATTTATCATTTTTTATGAGTGTTTTCTTTCTTCCTGTCTTCTCTCTTTGTGTCCAGCACTGATTTTATTGCTCCTTGTGTGCACCCAGGACTGCGCACCTTTCTCCATTCCCTTTGCTTCTTCCCTGCGTCTTGTCTCTCTTCCCTGCGGCAGGACAATGTTGCAACCTGTCACTTACACTGTAAACTGCTGAGATTTCTGTGTGGCCATGGAGCACAGCTGCAGACCAATGGGAGACCACCAATCGCTCACATTTCTAAACTGCTTGTCGCAGTTCTTCAGTACGTAGGCTGTGATGCTGCCAAGAGCAATCTCATCTCTTAGGCACCCATCCATTTCTTCTCTTCCCAGACCCTCAAGGTATCCTAGTCAAACCACCCCCCTTCATCTTGCCCCATCTGTCTGTCCCACATTCCTCTTTCCTCAGGGCCCATCTTTTATTTTCAGGAACAGCAGCTCCTGCTGCTTGACCTCCCACCTCCCAGTTGACTAGGGCTGAACTATTGAAAAAGGAAAAACTGTAAATAACAGTAGGAGAGGAAGGATACCTAACCATCTTTGAAAAGCAGACATTTAAGAGAATGGAAAATTGATAAAGGGAGTTAAGATCAGCAGAGAAAAGTCCACAGCTGCAATTAATAGAGTTAAGGAGTTTTTCAAGTACATTAGAAATGAAAATTCTAGTAATGACACAGATCCAATATGAGATGGGTATTGCTTCACTGAGAAATAATGATGCGAGAAGTAAGTGTGTATGTGTGTAAGTTTTGTTGTATATTTGGGCAAAACAGGTTAATAAACACTGTATTGTCTATGACATTACTTTTTTGTTGGTAAAGACAATTATGTGTATGTAATAGAGTTCTTAGCTGATTTTGAATGAACAGCCTAGGTGGTAGAAAAATTTACAGCATGTGATATTACTAAAATCCAAATAATATCAGATTTAAAACTATTTGACATTTCAAAGTCTAACTCTCCAATGAAGAATGCGTAAGAGTTTCTGCTGGACATATGCGTGGCTCAGCTCTAGGACCAGAGATCTGACGCCAAGTCTGGCATTACAGCTGAGACCTGCTGTGTGTGAAACACGGGTTGGAATGATTATGATGTAATGATGAGCAGACACTAGCAGAAAGGAGTCTATAACATTTGGCAAAGGAAGTCTGGTAAAAACATTTTTTGATGTAGGCAGACTTACACCTCTGGTAACAAAGTGTGGACACTGGTGAGTTGCTCCCGGCTAGCAGCCAAACTCCTACCCAGCTGCTCCCTCACTCCTCCCGTCAACAGGATGGGGGACAGATCTGGAAGACCAGGAATGAGAAAATTTGTGAGTTGAGATAAAGACAGGAGATGACTTACCAAATATCATTGCGGGCAAAACAGACTTGACCTGGGTGAATTTAGATCTAGTGCCAAATAATATATATATATAAAATTGCTGGTTTAGGTAGTAGGAAGCAAAAAGACAAATATTAAACCACATAGGGAAAACACCTTTCCTCCCCCCTTTCCCAGAGTTCACTTCACTCCAAGCACCTGTCCTCCTCCTGTTGTTATCACTGGAGGTTACATCAAATGCCTTCATTAGCAAAACAGGCAGCGCAGGACAAGATTGCAGTCAGTAGCGGCTTCTTGCTTCTCACTCTTTTCCTGTGCTCCACTGTGTGTCCTCCACAGGCTGCAGGGAACACCTGCTCTGCCATGGAGCACCTCCTCCTCTGATCTTAATGTTCCCTCTGTTGTTTCTCAAACTTTTTGTTATTCTGCTTTCTCCATCCAACATTTTCTGCCCTTTCTTAAATACGTTTTCACAGAGGTACCACACACTTAGTTTATTGACTCAGCTTTGGCCTACGGTGGGTCCGTTGCTGTGTCCACCACAGTGGCCATCCCTGCATCCCCCCTTGCTACTAAAACCTTGCCACAAATACCCAGTACAGACATCTATTAAAAGAGATTATGTCTTTCAAAACAGTGATTTGGGATCAGAGTGGAAAAAAAGTTCCTTTGTATACTTCCTCAATGCTGTTTTGTGGGAACAGAGAAAAATACATGTGTGCTTGGGTTCATTGGGTTGTGCCCAATTCACAAATTTTCCCAAGTCCAGTCTAAAGTTGTTTAGATTTTCTAGTACTAGAACCAACCATCAATGCAGAAGAGTCTTCTCCTCTATTATTAGTGTTCAACTCCCTTCTTATTCCATACTCATCCTCTCATCATTCCTCTCATCATGATAATGTTCTTCTGGCTAAATTAATGATGGTCTCTAGTTCTGTGGTGTGCAGCACTACCAAACATGAAGAATAACAGCCCAGTTCCAGGAATGGGATTTGTAATGCTGAATTTGAGGGATCTGCATACACTAGAGTGAATATCGAAGAAATAGGATCAGAGACTAGGATTTGTGAGGATGTTGAGCACAGGAATGTCCCTGGCCCTACACTGGAGACGACAATGACACAGGTTGTGTGGAGTTTCTTCCACATGAGTTCATGTGTCTATCCAAGAGCAGCACTCAGGCAACTTGTGAAATTAGGATTTGGAGCATGAAATTTATTCCTATGTTTAGATGCTTAGACTTCTGCCTTCTTGTAAAACACTTATGGCTGTGTTGTATCCTGCAATCAGAGAACCTGCCCAAGAAACAGAGGGATACATCCTACGTCCCAGCTGAAATCTATAGGTATAACTGCAGTTATTTGGGAAAGAGAGAACAGAATCATAGAATCATAGAATGGTTCGGGTTGGAAGGGACCTTAAAGATAATCTAGTTCCAACCCCCCTGCCATGGGCAGGGACACCTCCCACTAGACCAGATTGCTCAAAGCCCCATCCAGCCTGGTCTTGAACACCTCCAGCGATGGGGCAGCCACAGCTTCTCTGGGCAACCTGGGCCACTGCCTCCCTACCCTTACAGTGAAAAATTTCTTCCTGATACCTAATCTAAATCTACCCAGTTTGAAACCATTTCCCCTTGTTCTACCACTACATGCCCTTGTAAAAAGTCCTTCTCCAGCTTTCATGTAGGCTGCCTTCAGATACCGGAAGGCCACAATAAGGTCTCCCTGGAGCCTTCTGTTCTCCAGGCTGAAAAATCCCAACTCTCTCAGCCCGTCTTCATAGGAGAGGTGCTCCAGCCCTCTGATCATCTTCGTGGCCCTCCTCTGGACACGCTCCAACAGTCCTCAGCTCCTGCTGAGGACTCCAAAGCTGGATGCAGTACTCCAGGTGGGGTCTCACCAGAGCGGAAAAGAGGGGCAAAATCACCTCCCTCACCCTGCTGGCCACACTTTTGATGCAGCCCAGGATGCGGTTGGCCTTCTGGTCTGCAAGCGCACATTGTTGGCTCATGTTGAGCTTCTTGTCCACCGACACCCCCAAGTCCTTCTCCTCAGGGCTACTCTCAATCCACTCTCCGCTCAGCCTGTATTTGTGCTTGGGATTGCTGTGACCCACATGCAGGACCTTGCACTTGGGTTGGCTGATCTTCATGAGGTTGGCATGGGCGCACCTCTTAAGCTTGTCCAGGTCCCTCTGGATGGCATAAGTACCTCCCTCCATCACCCTCATTCACAGCAGCCATTTTGAAACTGGAAAAGGAGCATAAAAACCACAGATGTGTGGAACAAGCAAGTAGGACGTCTCTTGTGTGGCACCTGCTGGAAAAACTGTGGCTTGAGGTTCTGCTCTAACTGCTTAGGCACTTTACATTTGACATTTATTGGATAAGGAAAAAAAGAGTCAAAAGAGCAGGGACTCGACGGTGTATCTCTGGGATGATCTTGGCTCAGTCCAATGCTGTAGGACACATTTTGCATAGCCCAGACCCCTGCCCAGCGACACCAACTTCCCGGGTTAGGCCTAGGGAAGCTGGGATTTGATATATGCCATGTGATCTCTACCTATGTCTCGGGCTGCTCACTTGTTCAATGCTGGGCTGCTGCTAAAGTGCAGAGTGACCCTAGATCACTGGCTGTGTCCAGCAAGTGTTGTGAACAATGCCAGGGTCTGGACTTCAGGAGGCTCAACACCTTGTCCCTCTGTGACAGAAGGAGAAACGTAAACATTGTAAGTACATTAAGGTGTCGCCTTCTGCTAACTGAAAGAAATGCCACTGCTTAGCTATCTTTAGTAACGCTTATCCTAAAGGTTAATCTTGAGCTAAGTCATGATGTGAATTAAAAATATAACGTTGTGGTTTGGATCCATCTGTTGGCTTTTGAACTTCCCTACCTCTCCCCATACAACGTGGAATAATAATGAAGAAAGCCAACTTTCAGGTGTAATGATGCAATTTTCTCTTCTCTGCAGAAGCTCTTTTGCCACCTCTGCCCAGAAATAAGCATCATCGCAGTTAGCAGCACCATTGCCTGCTCCCTCAGTTGTTTGTTTCCCATCAGACTTAGACACTGTCCACAAAACCAGGAAAGAGAAGCCATCCAGAGCCCTGCTCAGGCAGCAGTGGTGCAGACCATGGTAAGCTTGTGTTCATATCCGTATTCTGCCTGAGCCTCTGAACCTATATTCCACCACAGACTGTTTGCTAACAGACGGCAGCTACAAGGCTGTCTGCTACTAGGAGGAGAGAGAACATTTCTCTTGCTCTTTGCATTTACTGTTTGCGTACAATGCTGTGTAGTTATAAAGCCACGGTCAGTGAGATACAGGGCTCTTCTCACATTGTCACTATGCCCTAAGGGGAACATATTCAATTTGAGAGATCCCTCAACACAAAATTATGAGTAGTCCAGTGTTAAAGCTTTGTGGGTCAAGTCCTTTCAGACAGGTGAGGGATTTGCTCCCTCACCCCTGTAAACCGGTGCTGTGCTAAGCTGGTGAATGAACAGGAGTCAAACCCTCTGCTAGCTGACTTAACAAATTTGGTCTGAAAACAGTGCTGAGGGAAATAATTTCATGATTTTTGCCTTGGATACACAGAGAGTTAGGGGGAAATTGCAATCTCTTAAATTTGTCATTAATAAACTGATTTTTTTAAAAATGTGTTTTGCTCAAACGTGTTTCCACTGAGTGCATAGGAAAGAGATAACTGAATCTGGGCAGAGTTGCTGTGAGGTCCTATGGGGCTAGGAGGATTTCCCTTTGGAAATGAAGGCCAAGCCTGAGCCTACTCTGTACTTGCAGAAGGATCATGAGAATCAGAAGCACAGAGGACCTTGCCATTCCTATACAAGCTCCGCCTGTGCAATACTTCTACCATCTTCAAAAGAACACCCGTATCCAAACCTGGTGCATCTATGTACGCTGCTCTGCTCCAGCCATGGCCAGGCTCTGGCTGGGATGTGGACCTATGTATGATATCTGGGGCCAGGTCAAATGGACTAGGTCCTTGCCATCTGCAGGGACCTTCAATGGGACCTTACATCAGATAAAAACAGTGTCTTCCATGGTGGAAGGACAAAGTCCATGGGAATTATTAGAAGTTCACGTCCTCCATCACTCAGATCCCTGAGATTCGGGCAACACTCACAAAATGAGCATAAGCGCTCTGCCCCAATATGAAGAAAATCACTGCTCCTTAAGATCAGATCACTATACTTTGGTGACTTCATCACAGTTTTTGTACTGTTTTGAATGCATCAAATGGGAAAGACTAGCTGCTGTTGTGACCTGCCCCAGGCACAGTGTGATTTGGTGGCAGAACTCTGGTTGCAGCTCAGGACATTACTTGTGTTTATGTGTGAGAATCACACTCCCCTGCCAAAGCAGAAAACTTCAGGCCACGTGCTTTCTAGCACACCAACTGTCATGTGCATCCAGAGGGAACCAAACCCAGGAACGGCAGCAGCCCAGCCCTATGTGACCCTCCTGGCTGCAAGCACACCCACAAGCACAACTGTGCTCACACACATGCTCCCCAGAGTGCCCCAATGCAACACGCATGTCTATGCACACACTCTGACACTGCTTGGCAGCAGGAGGTCAGCGTCAGCCCCGGCTCACTCTCTGCTCTGTCTTGGGTTTGCTTTAATGGCTCCTCTGAGACGCTGCCTCAGTGCAGTGAGTTTATGAATGTGACATATCATTCAATATCGTCTACCATAAGCCACTCTGTTACCATGGCAACTACCTCCTTAGCCCAGTTCCTGGGGTTCCTCAGGTCTGCTTGATATTCACCTTGACACCTTTGCTGGAGACCTTGGGAAAATGCATTAAGTATGAAAACACCTTGCACTTATTGGGCCAAGGTAATTCTTCCCCACATGGATGTGCACATCATATTATCTCCAAGAGAGGGGCTCTCACCTCCGTGACTCCTGTCCATCCTCCTCTTCCCTCTCTCCCTGCACAGCTAACAAGCTGCAAAGCCAAACGTGGGCAAGAGCCTGGGGTCCTCTATAACCAGAAATGCTGAATTCTCAGTACTCTGGCCTGGGGTCCTGCTGAAAGAGCTAGGCAGATGTGATTAAGGGAATATGCAAAATATTGACCCTAGCTAACAGGATTTCTCTGTATTTCTGACTCCCTGCACGTGGCTTGCTTTGAGCCTTCCTTCTTTCATGTCCAATTATTCCTTTTTTCCCCTCATTTTCTGGGCCAGGCATTAAGTTAGGCATCTACCTCAGTCTCCTGATTTGCCTTCGTTCCCGGGGGTTTCTTCCTAGAGAGTTTGCCTTATGAATTCTTTTGCTCTGCTCCTGTGTGTCTGTTTCACCACTGGTTGATCCATTGCTCCCACTGTCCCAATTCCCTAATTCCTGCCAGGCTATGGGGATGGCATTTTTGTACACTGCTACCAGGTTCTGCCCCTGGATATCAGAAGGGCATCACAAGGGATCACAGGGCATTATAAGGGTAAAGAATGAGGTTTAATAGCAGCTGACGTGCCTAGACAGGCAAATTTTCAGGAGATACGGTAAGAAATAATGGTGAATAAATTTGTTTCCAGCCATTCCCCAGCCTTTCATAATAATTATTAACGGTGGCACCATGGGTTCTTCTGCTCTGCCCCAGCATGTCAGGTGTCTCTCCAACACTCCTACTTATGGGTAATTTTGGTTTCCCTAATGAAGTGTCTGCACTGGAGATTTCCAGAGGTCTGTTTCAAAAACCAGTCACAGAGTGAGTGAGTGGCAGAGATTTCCAGTCACACTGGAAGACAGTGATATTCTGGAAGGAGGGAGAGTTTGTGCTGTTAGAAATGTCCTCTTTTCTCCAACATGCCTGGAAAGTTCTCATCTGATTTCCTGCTTACTCTTCATTGATACTTGGTTAGAAGGGAGGCCTCCATAGAAAGGATGTAAACCACACAGAATCTACAGCAGGTGACAGAAGGGCAGGGGACAATTTATGTTCCCTGGTTTGGAGCACAGTACCAATGCCAAACACCCTTTTTGATTATGCTTTTTTTGGAGACTTTGAGTCCTGTATGCCAAGAACCATTTCTTTTTATCTTCTGGAACAGAAGGATGTTACCCCATTTGTTTCTCAACAAGCAAGAAATTGGGAAACCGAGGCACCGTGACCGTAACAACAGCATAAAATATCGCTGTGTTGGCCAGAAGCAGCAGCAGGAGGAACTGGATCTGATTGGAGGACCATGGGTGGAGTGCAGAGGATGCTTGGTAATTTGCAAGTGCTTGATACAGCTGCCACAGAGCACACAAGCTCTGGCTCATGCTCAGCGGTAACTTCGGCTAGCAAGAGCACTGGTGCTGGGAGGCAAACGATTTAATGGGACTACCCTGTGCTGTCCTCACAGCCATTCCCTCTGTCTCCTCCTGTGATGTTTGGGCTACTGCAAAGGTTTTCAGTTAGCTTGGAAATAATCAAGGAAACCTTTTTGACAGGAAATGCTATTTGAGTCCTACAAAATCCTCATGCTTTTGATAGTGCTCTCACCAGGAATATGTCTCGGGGCAAGAGAACCTCCTCTGCTCTGCGGTTGTGTCTGCTAAACCAGCAGGGGAGAGACCAGGCTGAAGCCTGTTTTCCAGCTTTGGAGAAGGGAATTATACATGAGCTCCACTCGCAGGCAGCCCCTTCCACCATCCCATCCTGCTGCCAGACTACTGTTATTTCCTTTTCTTTCTGCTTCTGAAAGGTTTCAAGCCATGATGGTTTTAACGCATATTTCACCCATCCCAGGAGTGCGTTCCTGTATCAGTGGTGGCTCATCCTGCATAGTGGAACTGCAAATTCCCCAGCCCACCAACAAAGCAGTTACAAGGGAACTCTGCTGGCAAGGCTCATGATTAGTTCTGACTTCTGGTCGCTGTGTCTCTAAATCTGCTCAGTATTTACTTGACTTCCGACAACCAGTGGACAGCAAAGAAACCTCAGTTTCCCCCAGTTCCTATCTGAAATCCCTAAAGTTAAAGTTACACAGTCTGGCCACATCTTGCTGCTTCTCCTTTTGAACTTATGTCATTTACATTCCCAGGAATGCTGTGGCTACCTTCACAGCAGAATGTTTGGCTACATTCCCCCCACCCATCAGAGCACCCTGCTAGTAGCTGGGGCACTGGCCTGAGGAAGGGTAGCTCTGGATTTGGGGTTCCCAAGCAGCCTTTTTGGTGGCTTTTCACAGCAGTGTGTTCTGCCCATTAGGCTTTTCTACAAGACACCGATGCTGTCCCCACCCCCAGCTAAACTCAAATGTGCCACAGAGCCCACCACAGAAGAACCTGGCATCTGTGAGCTCTAGCTTCAGAGACATGTTATAAATCCAGGCAAGCAAGAATTTCAGCCATGTTTTTGCCTACTACTGGCTGGCTGTGCTACCCCTGCACTCACCATGTGGCTACAGTGAATCCCATCCCACATGATTAGCTTTCTCTGAAGTGCTGGATGGGGAAGTGCCTGTCCTTGCTCCATGCTGTGCATGGCAGCCTGGAGCTGGACCTCAGCAGTCAGCACTTGCAGGGCTCAGACTAAGCCTAAGGAAACATTTTGCTGACCATTGCACGGACACTGTTAGCTGCACCCATAGGGTAAGAGTACCTTGAAATGGCAACAAACGTGGGACCACAACAGCCAAAGGCAGGACTGGGGAATCACAGAATCATAGAATGGTTTGGGTTGGAAGGGACCTTAAAGATCATCTAGTTCCAACCTCCCTGACATGGGCAGGGACACTTCCCACTAGAAGCAGTGTTTTGCATCTTACCTGGAGAAGGGAAGGTCTGGGTGGGCTGGGGAATTTCTGCTAAACCCTTCTCTAGTGGCTTATTACTTTTGAAATACTTTGTGTACATCTCAGACCATTTGATCTTCTCTGATACCAAAAGATTATCATGAGAAGTTGTCAGCTTTTATGGTAGGGGTTGAATGGGAAAGGAAAGCAGATTGTTAATGTTATCTTTCCTGCCTGGACCGGTTTAACATGTGATAAGATGTAAGGTTAGGATGTACTGTCACAATGCTTGATCCCAGTCCAAGACAAGTTCTGAGCAATTGCTCAAGGGCATGTTTGAGCAAACAGAGCCATTCTGGATTAGGGCCAGTCTCTGGGGATGGACTTGAAGAATCAGAGACTCTGTACCTGCAGATAAGAACACTAGTATGCTGGAGGCAGTTTGTGATGGTAGGACAATCAGAAAAGGCAATAATACCCTCCCCACTCTCTGGAACCTTCTGGAAACTGTTCTGCTCTCATCGTTCTACATCCATCAGTGTCTCACTGCTTTGGAGATATTCCTGATTTTAAACCCAGACCCTTCACACAGACCCTACTGACGATCCCCTTCACCCTGATAATTCCACGACCCCAAACTCCCAGCAGCTGTCTTCATGTATGCAGACCCGAAAACTGATACGACAGGTAGTTCTCTAATGCTGAGGTGGCACAGAAAGACAGTAAATTCCTGACATCCCACCTTCCAGTTTTTTCTCTTCACTCTGCTCCCTCCCTAGGACTACATTTCTATAAAGGATGCCTGTTGGAACCAGAGGAAAAAATGGATGCTCTTTCCAGCATGGACTATCAGGTAGGAAACAGGGTCAGTCAGAGCCCCCTGCAGAGATAAGGTGTGTAAGCAGAACTGGGGATGGTCCCTGCATAATATGGCAGTTTCTGCTGGCACAGCATTGGCATCCTTGGCAGGAACAGCTGGGTGCCATTCACGTGAGGAATGCAAACAGCTCATCTTGCAGGAAATATGGGAATCATGCTCCTAAAATGGTGATCACCTGGCACTTTCATTTGCCTGAACTTGTATGAGAAATGACCACAAAAGACTAGCGTAATCCTTACAATGTGTAATAGGAAGCATTTCCTATCAACCCAGGGAATTACACACATAATGAATTAGAAACCTCTCAAGCAGTACAGCATTACAGCTCCTGTCAAGCATACTCTGGGTGATGAATGTAGCTGAAACAGCTACAAAGAAGAACTGTGAAGATGGCATCTACACAGGCTAATGAGTGCAGTCTGACCTACACCTTGGCTTTTACTTTCATGGAGTCACGGAAAGGTGGAGAAGCCCTCTGAGGGCCTCTAGCCTATCCTCCTGATCCCGCCCCAGAGCTAACTTCAAAGTCAAAACAGATTGCTCATGGCCTTGTCCAGCCAAGTTTTGAAAATCTCCAGGGCCACAGATTTTTGACCACACCTTTGCTATAGATCCTTCCCCAGCCAGGCCAAACAGACCCGGTTCCTCAAAGACCATGTGCTCAATACCTTTGGGTATTTTAGTGACCCTCCACTGGACTCTGCAGGCTTTTTTGGCATCCCTCTTGTACCAGAGTGCCCCCAAACTGTCCACAGTTCTACAGATGCAGCCCCAGGACTGCTGCGCAGAGGGGAACAACCCATGTCCCCCATCCCTCCAGCAGTGGTCTCGGTAATGCAGCCCTGTCTGGGCTGAGGATATGCTGGCATTTGGGGTATGGCAGGAAGAGTTACCATTGGTGTGGTTAGCACGGAGTGACTGCATCAGTGGAGAAGGGAAAAGCAACGGATATCACCTATCTGGACCTCTGCAAGGCCTTTGACACGGTCCCCCACAACATCCTTCTCTCTATGTTGAAGAGATACGGATTTGATGGGTGGACTGTTCAGTGGATAAGGAACTGGCTGGATGGTCACATCCGGAGGGTGGTGGTCAATGGCTCCATGTCCAGATGGAGAGGGGTGACAAGTGGTGTCCCTCAGGGATCCATACAGGCACTGGTGCTGTTCAGCATCTTCATCAATGACATAGAGCGTGGGATCAAGTGCAGCCTCAGCAGGTTTGCTGACGACACTAAGCTGAGTGGTGCGGTCGATGTGCCAGAGGGACGGGGTGTCATCCAGAGGGACCTGGACGAGCTAGAGAAGTGGGCCCGAGCAAA
>VYZM01004897.1:0-68597 GCA_013398915.1 Dromas ardeola | reverse complement strand
GGGAGGGCCATCTGTCGTTCTGATTGGCCAATCAGGCCAAAACCACGACAATGATGAAGGGCCTCATGTGAAGTAAAGCTGAAAGCACTGGGACTGTTCAGCCTGGAGGAGAGAAGACTCAGAGGGATCTTATCAGTATATCTAAATACCTGAAAGAGGGTGCAAAGTGGACATAGCCAGGCTGTTCTCAGTGGTGCACACTGCTAGAACAAGAGGCAATGGGCAAAAACTGAAACAAGGAGGCTGCATCTGAACATCAGGAAACACTTTTTCACTGCGAGGTTTACCAAAGGTCCTGGACAACCTGTCTTAGATGACCGTGCTTGAGCAGAGAAATCTGACAAGATGGTCCAGAGGTCCCTGCCAACCTCAACCAGTCTGCGGTTCTGTGATTCTGTGATTCTATGATTATGATACACCAGCTTTAGGTCATACTATTCCAATCAGCTCTGGGCACAGGGCTGGGGAAGATGTACAAAGTCTATGAAGTCTTCTTTGCTCTGACATATGACAGCAAGAATTTGTGAAAGCTTCATCTACATGAGAGTTGGGAACACTTCCAGAAAGCAAATGTAATATTCCAGCAAGGGGTTAATGAAAAATGTCTTAAAGACAATTTGGGAAAGCATTTTTCTTGGCTTGAGTCCTCACTCACGAATCTTTGAAGACTAAACTAACCACATACTCTGCTGGTGACTAATGGCGCAGGAAACCAGCCCTCAGAGAGAAGGTAGCACTTAGACAGATAAGAGAGTCTCCACAAGCCCAATCAAAATTAACTGAGAGCCTTGTGGCAGCCACAGATTAATCTCATTGCAATCTCAGAGGCAGTTTATTCCAGCAGAGGCAGGATCTATGAGCCTTATAAGGCTTAGTTTGGGTGGCAATATGTGCTTTAGAGGAGTGAAGGTAGGGGAAGTCTCCCTAGGGCAGGAGTGATTGGAGGACAGTGACAGATCTCGAACCCCATACAGCACACCCCCAGTCCCTTGCAGCACCCCACCCGCATGACCTCCCATCACTGCTCCCCTTCCTCCCACTGCTGACTCAGACTCCCAGACCCCACAAGTATATCCCCACCCTGCAAACCATGCTGATGACCCCTGCCCTACAGGAAATCCGCTGGCACCTCCCAACCTCCACCATCACAGCTGGGCACTGCTTTTCACTCATGGAGAGCTCTTGAGCCTGGTCTGTCTCCAGGTGCAGCCATAGCTGTGAAATAAGCAGGGACAGAGGACAACAGAAGAGTGTGCAATAGACTAAGAACAGGGAGGTGAGCACGGAAACTTGCACTGCTATGTGGCAAGGGAGTGATCACAGGAATGGGGAATACTGCAGGAATCAATGACCTGTGACACTCCCCATAACCACCGCCTCCCACACAGGGGGAAGGACACTACTGCTCCTGGCATGGGCCAGAGACAGCAGAAGCCATTTCTGGGACTCAGGCTCTTGGATTCCACCTCAGTGATAGACTGAAGGTCATCTGCAGGTTACTCCACCTGAAACAAAATAGGTGAACCCCAGGATGCTGTGCAGACATGTATGGGGCCTCAGTCTGGCTGTGCATTCAGGTGATGTCCTCTGGATCACTGTCCGGTTGTGTTTCTTACTATTATAAACCATCATGCAAACTCTGGTGTTTCCTATCTTGTTTTGGATCTGGGATGAAGGGAAAGCACTGCTTGATGATTGCTTTAAACCTTGAATCATCAGAGATAATTGTCCAGTAAGGGCTTCAGTTCCTGGCGTTTTTTTTGCATACAACTATATGCACCTGTTCTTAAAAAGTGGATGTGGGTGGAAGAGGATCCAGAACATGGATGAGCTGAGCTGAAAGCATCCTGCTTGATCAGCCAAAGAACAGAAGTGTCCAAAAAGACCCCTAGGCAAAGAGTGGATTGCTGGGTAATCTCAACAGAATCTGCAGGTTTCAGCTTGCTCTTGGACAGCGATCTCTTCTTTCTAGCCTTTCCTGAGGTGTTTAATTTTAATATGAATGATATATGCAGATAGTCTTCAGTTTGGCTTCCAACCATGCTGTCCTGCAGGAACACTCCAGCTGGTCACACAACTCCCACCAAGACTAACAGTGGACACCTTAGGGTGGAGGCAAGAACAGAACAAAACTATTCGTCAAAATTCCTCAGTGTATTCCCTCAGCATCCGTAGCTTATGGATTTTTTAAAAACAGAGATGGTATTTTTGCATTTATTAATCCATCTAATTGTTTTTTGAAACCAAGACAACTTTCAGCACCAAAGGCACCCAGTGGTGATAAGTTCTGCACCTTAATTACATGTTGCACTGGGCCGTTCAACTAGCACATCTGCACACTGGGCTGGGCTGACAAATCTTCAGTGAACCCACCAGAAAACCACAGAATCACAGACTTGTTGAGGCTGGAAAGGATCTCTCGAGGTCATTTAATCCAACCCCTCCCTGCTAAAGCATCACCACCTAGAGCTGGCGCCCAGGACCATTTCCAGATGACTTTTGAATGTCACCAAGGATGGGGACTCCACAACCTCTCTGGGAAACCTGTACCAGTGTTCAGTCAAAAGTCCTAAGTCCTTGTTGCTGGCAGTGAAAAACCATGTTTAGAAACATGAGGTGTACATAGGCATAGCTCTACCACCTGTGTGATGAGGGCATTTAAACTGATGGATGAAGTGCAGTGTGTTAGATTGAACATGTATCAGCTGAGGGTAGCCCCAGTAATATGAAGTCATAGGCACAGTGATCCAATCACAGTCAGCTCCAGGAATCTGTATGTGACATCAGGGTCGGAGCTTCCATCTCACCGCCCAAAGCTTTGAGCTGTGGGTTTTGGGTATCCATTAGCACCAAGGTGACGGGGATAAGTGGAAATAACAGCAGGATAAAAATGTAGCAGAAAGGCATCCCTGGGAGTCCCAGCCCAATGACAGGGAAGTTCAAAAGTTCAGGAGCATGCCTGACAGTGAAATGTGTTGGAAAATAAAGACCTTAATTACAGTGACCATTTTTGACCCTGCTGTTGTTAGTGACTCAGTTGCTAAAATACCACATTGAGTGGAGGCTGGCACTGGTGACTCTGCGAGCTGGCTTGGCAGCAAGGCAGCAAGCCGGAGTGCTGACAGCCAAGGCAATAAGGTAAATCTCTCCAGTAAAAAGCCTCTATTCAGTCATTTTGGGCTGAAAGTCCCCCAGGCCTGCAGGTACATCTCTAGAGGAAGAGCTTGTAGCAGGGGCTGTGAATGCAAGTATCTCAGAGAAATGCAGACATAGAAGATTTCACTGGTACAGCAGCAGCAGGAATCCACAAGGGAAATTTGTTGAGATAAGTGCCTGATTTGCAGGTACTTATGCAGACCTTCCATGATGCCTTTAGCAGTGACTTTAACTCACAGTTTGATGATGTGAGGGCCAGCAAGGCTGAAAACAAGATACTGTGAAGTTTGACTTTATTTCTTGCACATGACTTGGGAGGTAGATCTGAGACTAACTACACTCACATGGTGAATTGTGTGTCCCAGTCAAGGAGTTAACACAACTGGCCACAGAGTTACACTGAGGAGTTAACTAGGAGTTAAGGTTCATCAAATCAAGCATTAGTTGCATGAACCAATTAAAAGGAATCCTTTTTATGTAACTCACCTTGCACAGGTGCATATTTGTTCACGTTGTTGTGTTGTTAACTGTTTATTTCAGTTGCCAGCCCCACTCATCAGTGCTCCTATGTGAGTGAACAAGGTGAATTTACCTGTAAAAGTAAAACCAAATAAATAATCTGTGCCAAATACAGGATTGTCCTGAGCTTCACCAATGAACAGTATATCATTTATGAGAAGTACTGGTCTCTGCACCAAATGAGCAGAGCCAGGACCTTTATTCTGTGCCACGAGAAGGATCACAGGGTGGTCTGATGGTTCAGTGGTCTCTCCACTCACAGAAAACAGTGGTGCTTCAGTAGGCACTAATTTTGATTACCAGTTTACAAACTACCAAAGGACACGGGCTGAAGTCCAGTGCTGGCAAAATCTCTGCTTCTCAGCTATCATGGCCCTGTCATGTTCCCTGTGAGACCATCACTTCCCCCACCGCCTCCATCTTTACTGTCTTCAGTGCTTCTCAGGGGGAATGGATGTGTTGGGCAGCTTCAGGCTCTGTATACATGTTGAATTATTTGTGAGGTACCTTACACATCCTTACTGAGTACCTTTTAGAGAGTGTGCTTATAAATATATTAACTCCTCACAGCTCTGAAACATCTGACAACAAATCCTTCCCCTTTTCCATGCTGATTAGGACTCAGTAAGCCAGGATAAAACTTTTTTCCTTAACAAATAATTTTATGTCATCTAAGGTAACCTAGGTGTAATATTTGCCTGTCACAAGAAGAAAACGCAGAATTATGTTATGCTGTCCACACTGTCCACAGTGTGCAATTTATCCAATAAATTGATTTACTTTTGTCTTAGCCTCCTGCTTGCAAACATGCATTTGGAACTGGTTTCCTATAGGAAATGGTTGGATGAGCTTGTTAGGTGATTTAGAATAACAGTTTCCTTTGCTGTGTGAGCTGGCTCTTGTCTAAGTCTTTTCCCTGGACTGAGACAGAGGCACACAGAGGCACATAAGGCACTTCTAAGCTCTGTGATGAAGATTAGTGTTCATGCAGGACAGGTACACAACTGGGGTGAGATGGACCCTACGTAAGAAGCAGTCAGGCCTGTAAGAGTATTTAGGATTAAATGAAGGTTAAAAAGGGCCTATACAGGAGGAAGGGTATCTCGAACTAAAGCTGTTCCTGAACACCTGTGGAAAGACAATATAGCCTTACAGTGAAAAAGACTGGGGTGAGGAGGAACAGAGGCACTAGCAAACAGCGGAGATGCTGCGGGTGCACATCCTTGCAGCTCCATGGTGCTATTAAAATTCACACAGGTTTCGAGCTGACCTAGGGTCTTCAATGACTTGAAAAGTAATTGAAAGCACATCAAAATGTTTCCAAGCAGCTTTCCTGGGCTGGCTAGGAAGCAAATATCCTGTACCTAAGCAATCAGTTGGTCCAAGTGGAGCATTTGGGGGAAGCCCACGGTGTCAATAAATGCAATTCCTTTCTCAGCACAGAGCTCTCTATTCCTGTATGTAGGAATTCTTTTTCTACTCCGTTCTTTTCTTCTGAGCCCTCTCTGGCAGTAGCGATGGCAGGGTGGTAATTTACGCCTCTGTTCTGAATTGCAAGTCATCATTCTGAGTCTCCTTGTCTCTGGTAACTGCTGAATTTTGATCTGTTGACCATCTCCTTCCACCCTGAAGGGATTTGTTCTCCCTGCTGCAGCAGCTTACCATGTCAGTTTTTACTCTGGAAGGAATTGTATCTTCTATTTTTCACTGGTGCTGAATTGAAGGATTAGGATTTTGTGATGGGAACTTGTTTAGACAAACAAATTTTCACCCTTTCTTTTCCTTTGTCTTCCCCTGGGTCTTGCAGGATCATCTTGGCTGGTCTGTAGCGTTGGGCAAGAGTTAAGTTTTTCACATTAAAGAGCATCTGTATCAGTGGGAAAGGCTGAGGTGGCTTTTATTAGAGTATTCTGACCTGTGCTGAAAATGCAGCTCCCAATTCCCTTAGGCCAAAATGAAAGCATTGATCTCCACGTGACAGGATAAAGCTGGTGCTTTCCTGTATCAGGGGTGAAGCTCAGCATGAAGACAAATGCCAGTGTTAGCTCCCCAGTAAACTGGGGTAGCAGCTGGTGACCAACTATAGTCAACCATCACTGGATGCCAAAGACAATGTTACCCAGCAATGAGAAAATGCATATCTTTGTGTTGAAGCATGAGGGGGAACATTCAAGGTGACATTCACTGCTCAGGGGTGCAGCCAGAACTAAAATGACTGGCTGTCTCTGATTATCTCCTCCAGCCTCCTCAGTGCTCTGCATTCTTTGGACAACTATGGGAGGATTTAGTGGCAGAATATCTGAAGGGATAACTTGGGCTCAGTTGTTTTAATTGATACCAACTCCTATGAGGGGTGTGTTTGGGGCTTTGGACAGTAGCTTCCTTCTTCACAGAGCACTGTGTACCTAGTTCTGGCTTCTGGGCTTACTCCATAAGCCAGTGCTACCACAGTGAGGAGGACTTCCTTGTAATCAGTACTGATCTGAGGAAGGTATTTTCCCTGCCAGGTCCTCATGGGCTACCTTTTGCCATGCAGCCACTGGATTCAACCAGGAATGTCTCTCTAAGTTATGCTCTGCTGTAACGAGACCTGGCTGTTGTTTGCACATTGGTCTGTGCCCCTCACCATCTGTGGTGCACTGAAGTTTGCTCTCTGGAGAAGATGAGGCATAGCTGAAGCCTCTGGGCATGACATTTGGGTGAAATGCAATAGTCTGTACAAAGCTGAACTACATTCTCTCTGGTCTTGAAGCATGTGATGGTCTGAAGGAAAGCAGAGGAACCAAACCTGGACCTGACCAGTAATTTAGCCATATCACAGCTGCTGACTTTTCCTACCCATGCAACAGGTCCCATGCCCTTTCTGTATGAGTAAAACAAAAGCAGAACATGCAGGATCTTGTGGGAAGGAGAGTCCAAATGTCCAGAGACGTGTGCTCAAGGGTGCAGATGGAGTGGTCATGTGGATCTCGGCAGCCCCAGTTAGCGATCATGGAATCCCAAGAACAGGTCTTCTCCAGTGATGGATACTGTGTGTGCAGCTTGTGATAAGGGCACATGCTAGGTGATTTGGGATAAGCAGACCAAGCTCTCTGAGGAAGTAAGCACTGCGGGCACTTTGGGAAATGCAATTAAATACCTGGGTCTGTGACTTACGGTGTTTGGCCCCCTGACAATCTGCCACCTTATCATGAAAAATATGTGTCTTACTCAGGCCTAAACTGCTCCCTTCCTGCTGCCTGAAGAAAAAGGTTTTTGGCAGTGTCTCCAACCCTGCCGAAGCCCTCCGTCCCTCTCCCTGTTCTCCAAGTCCTTGCCTCTCATCTTTCCCATCACATGCTTGCTGTCTGCAGGCAGAGAAAGGCAAATAGGAGTTCAGAAGCAGGAGGCTTTATTTTTTCCCTATAGACCTAGTATTTCACCCTGTGCTGTCAGGTATCTTCAGACTAGACAGCCTGGCCTTTTTTTAACCCCTTGGGAGGCACTGGGCCTGCTCACCTCTCGGTTTGTCACAGAAAACATCTGCAGTAATACATCTTTCTTGAGATTTGCATGCAAGCTAGAACAAGCACCATGTGTTTCAGGAAAGAGGAACAGAGCCCTTTGCCGAGAAGATATCTCCATTCAGCCATGCAAACTAGCCCCAAGGAGTGTCATACCTTTGCAGGAATGTGAAAGAAAGGCTCTGTCCTGCAAGCTAATGCTGAGCCTGGGAAGAAGCTCGGCACTTATTGACTGCATGTTGTGAGTGTACCACTCAATGACAGATTGTAAGGAAGTGGAAAAGGATTTGATTCCAAGGAAGCTGATTCTGCCCACCTGCATTCTCACATACATATTTACAAACACCAGGATACGTATGCCTAGGTGGTCTCCACAAGATCACTTGTGGGCAGCATGGAGGACAAAGGGTGTCAACAACTGTCTCCTTACAATACCTCCCTGGAGGCTCTTGATTGGCACGGAAAAGGGTTTTCTGGATAGTAGTCTTGACCCAGGAGTCAGCATTTATTGCAATGTGATTTTTATTTTGCTTTAGAATTTTGCTTGCTCCTCCCTCCTTGCAAGCCGTAAGCAAGATTGCTTTCTGTTGCCTGGGTTTCCTCGTTTTGGGCCTCTTGTGATCTGGTCTCTTTGTTGGGAGAACAGGAGGGGAAACAGAAGATACACTGTGGTGTATGGTTGCCAGAGCTGCCAGAGCACAGGCTTTCTGCTGACAAGTCACCTGAGCCACTGGTCTTGGTGCAAGCAACACTTTCCTCTTTTACTGTCAGTCATGTCCTTTTAATCAGCCTGCTCTTACCTGAAGACAACTCACACAACTCTTCTGTGAGCAAAGGCAAGACAGATACCACAGATGGTGGCATCTGGAAGAAAGCATTTAATTTGAAGAGCAGGCTCTCATTTTCTAGATTCACATGTGAGTCCACAGCACCACGTCAGGGGAGACCCTGATTTAGCCCCTGGCTGGCTGAAGTTTGTTGTATGACTGAGTTTCATGAGGTGCATTTGGTTCTCTGTGACTTTAGCGAGGAACTTTGACAAAGGCTTTTGAAAGACTAAGTAAATTGCATACTTCACAACCAGTTTGCTGACACACTTAAAGTAGGCAGACGAACACAATTTTCCTTTAAAGAGGACATGCTGAGTTCTCTGGTGTACATGCCATAACCAGTAATGAAAGTCAAGCACATTCCCTGCACACTTACAGGCTTGTTTAACCCTTCTTGGTACACTGCCTGCTGTGAGACGCATGAGGGGACACCAGATGGTTAATAACCTGAGTAATTATACAGGTGGAACAGGTTAAAAGGCAGTGAACTAACATAAACGCAAAAAGTCTGATTCCAAACAAGGAGAAGGAACAGATTTTGAGGGGTGAGTAGGGCTATAAATAATGTTCTGTTCTTAGACAGAGATCACATTTACAGTTTGCCCTCCTAGAGTTTTAAAAACAGTTAGCTGAGCAAATTGCTAATTAAAAGGTACATAGCTTGAAAAACTAACTCTAAACATCTGTTAAATATTGTCTGTAGTTGAAACTTGCATATTTATGTATAGCTATATTTACCTGCTAACAGAAATTTCTCTCCTTTTCTTTCACAATTTAGTTGGTTTAATTAAAACCAAAGATATTTCTTCATCACATAGGTGACTGATCCTGGGCTTCCTGAACATCATGTCCTGGCTGTAACATGTGCTTTCCAGGTACTGTCAGTAAAATCTCACTGTTTCCCTTGCTTGTATCTTACCCCACAAGAGAGTGGGTAAGAGTAATGAATTCTAACTTCACAAACATCCTCCTCATTCTTTAATCACAGACAAAATGCACTTGCTCAGTCCCATCCACGGGAGTTGGCTAAAGTGGTCCTCTCCAAACTTTACATATTTGAGAATCATCCCCAATCTGTCCTCCATCTGTGGCAACGGAATAACTTGACTTCTGCTAGAGTCTGAGCTCCCCAAATGATTCCTTTTGCAGAACTCCCTGTGGAAAGTCCCCTGCATCAGAAGGAAGTCCCATCTAAGGGGGCCTTACCGGTTGGCATCTATTTACACACCAACCTTGGAGTAATCTTTAGGTTTTTCTTAGGGGTTCAATTATACAATTTATGTGCTTGTTTAGATTTGTGCTTTATATTTAACAGTGAGCATATGTACAAATAAACATGCATTTCACCTGTGACTTAAAAAGAGGGAAAGACTGTCTCTCAGCATGACAACAATCCTATATAAAGAGGAAAGCCTGAGAATATCACCATCTCTTTTCCTCTGTCCCACTGACTGCAAGTAGTCCCTTCCTGGTCACTGAAGTAGATTTTCCCTCTTATCGTTTATCATGATTAGCTATATAGGCCATATCCAGATAACTTTTTAAAGGCTCCTGACTTTTCCTTGAAACATGTAAATCAGTGTACAAGCACAGTGCAAGACACATGCTACCCTGCGCTGAGACGGCAAGTAACTGGGATAATGCCTGGCCACAGAAAATAGACCCATGGGAATACATTCTGGCTTCCCAAACCTTGGATATGGACCCCAGAACATGGCTGGGCAACACATGTCTCACCAAACCTGACTGTAACTGGGGGCTCCCGGGGGGTAAGGCTATGGGGGATGCTTATCAGGCCCATCTGCTGCCAGGACAATCAATCACAAGTCATGGGAAGAGGCAGTGATCCCAAAGCTGCAGACAATGTGGCAGTGATCCCAGGATGGGAAGAGTCAGACTCAAGCCAAGAGGTATATCCCACGGATGAGGAGTTAGCTGAGGTGGTAAGTGGGGGGAGTGGGATGGGAGACACTGGAGGCAGCATGAAGGTAGAACAGAAGACTAGTCCAGGTAAGACTGGACACCACAGAGCTAATACAATGAAATAAATCTTGAGTTAAAAGCTGCAGTAATGGACCATCCATATCAAAGAGCAGTAATCAGTGGGTACAGTCAGACTGAAGTATGAGTGACTTTGAGTAACAGCCAAAGTATCCCAGGGTCAAGCAGTGAACTGATATAGTTCAATATCTTTATATGCTTTATGGATGATAACTCAGATGCACCCTCACCAAATTTGTAGACAACGCTAAATATGAGGAAGTACCTGGCACATGAATGGCAGGCCTTCAGTCCAGAGGGACCTCAACAAATTTCAGGCCTGGGCTGACAGGACCCTCACAAAGTTCAGCAGCTACGAGACCCAAGCTCTGTACCCAGGACAGGGTAACACCAGGCATCAGTGCAGGCTGGGAACGGATCAGCCCTGCTGAGAAGGACCAGCAGGACAAATTGAATATGAGTCAACAGTGCACTCTCATGGCAAATAAGGGAAACCACAAACTGGGCTACATTAGGACTGTGACCAGCAGGGAGGAGTTATCACATTCCTCCACTTAGTGTTTCTGTTGTTGCATCTTGAATACTCTGTGTTTGCCATCCCCCAAGCCCCTTCCCTACACCCAGAACAAGAAGGATATGAATAAAAACAGAGGAGGTCTGGCGGAGGGTAACTGAGATGTCAGGGGGTCTCAGACACATAGCTGGAGGACAGGTAGAAGGAGGTGCTTTGTGCTGCCAGACAAAGAGGATGCTTCGGGTCTGGTAAATAACAGCCCACAAATACTTGAAGGGCAGTTACAACGAGAATGAAGCCAAACACTTCTCAGTGATACCAAACAATAAAACAAGGGCCACAGAGACAATAAAGGTTCTGGTAGGACATAAAGAAAAAGTATCAACATAGCACTAGCTCTTGCTCGGTCAGTGACCACAAATACATTTCCCAAAACAGCTGCTTTTCCCCAGACCAATACTGCTCCATGCAGAATGGACATTCTCAGGCCACAATCTTGCATACAGCTCTCTCTCACCTGCACAGCAAACATCTATTATGATCATTTTTCTTCAATATTTTCTTGTGTGGAACTCTACTTACCTGAAACTTTTCACCAAGCAAATTTCAGACACATACTTGAGACCTGTTTATACAGGAAAGGAAATGAAAAAGGAAGCAGCATATTAAAATTAGTCCGCAAACAATCAGTGCTGTCTAAATTGGATAGTCAATGCCACAGTTTGGGATACTACCTACTTTGTGAACAACTGATAGAGTAATTTTTGCTAAAATATTCATACAATGTAAAAAAAGAATACAAGTCTATGGTAGCTAAGAGTGTAAGGGAGGTGGAAAATGCAATACAGAAGGAAGAAAATAAATCACCTAGAAGCTGAAAAATTAGTATCAGCAAAAGAGAAAACATAAGAGAAGTAGAAAATTTTGACTCATTCAGACTAGATGATATTTTACTTGTTCTTAAAGTCATCACAGGGAATGAATGCAAACTGAGAGGGAGATGTATGCAAATTCATGTAAATTTATATGAAAATCAGCACATACCATCAGTCTTTTGGCAAGTTACCCAATGTCTCTGTGCCTTAGTGACTGTATATGACTAAGGAGGAGGTTAAAAGTGAACGACAACATAAATGTTGCAGTACATTATAGCGAGGATCCACAGCCCTAGGACAGGAGCTGATAGACTGCATTTACACAGAAAAGGCTGGGGCTATATTTCTGCTCCCCTTTTCTCACTCCAAAATTAACAGCATATCCTCACTTTGTCCACGCATGGGAAAGCCAGGTACACAGGGCAGAGGAACAAGTCAGGGGATTAATATATACAGTTGAATTTGCTGGTCGTCACAACTTCTTCCTCCAATAATTTTACCACTGTGTGAACAGAAATGTTCTATATTTTGGCTTCTCCACGACCTGTTCATAAGTGTCTGTGTTTGTACTCTCACATGCATGTTTCTCCTTATTTTAGACTCTCTGTATTTAAGGATTCAACTCCTCTTACACCCTTACACCCACGTAAAAAAAATGCTAATAGTTGTTTACTCTTTGCTTTTCTTTATGACCTTCATTTATGAATGTTCATCACTATGGGCTTCATTTTTATCTCCTGAGACCAGTGGTCCTTGCAGGTGACATACAAAGAATAGGACTAAATTCTCTCCCTTTCTTGTAATGGAGTATAGCAATTTATTGTGGGTTTGGGGAGGTTTTTTTCTTTTTTTTTTTTTTCCTCTTTCTTCTGATTTGTTGAAACAGCTTTGTATGAATTGTTCTAGGAGACCAAAGTATTAAAATGTGTAAAGCTACTCACCTGAGGACACCTGAGGACACACAATAATCACACCAGGATGCATCTGCTGGAAAGTTTATGTCAGTACCAACACCCAGCTTTGGAGACTGAGCACCCATCTGAACATCTTCCTGATTCCTTTCACCATCCTGTCCTTACCTCTTGAGACGCTCACCTGTAGATTTTTGTCTGTTAGGATAGGAGAAGGGACTGGAAGTAGCACAGGGCAGAAACTAGTATCTATAGTTGCCTATAAAAGAGTAAGCACATTCTTAGCGCTTTTTTATTATCATTATTAAATGGATTTGCATGCATTTAAAAGCTCCACAAAGGAATAATGTGCATCTGTTTTTGTGTGTACAATCAAGCCTTGAAAGAGGTTGTCTTGGGAGGTTGTGCAGTCTCTGGAGTTGGAGGTTTTCAAGACCTGACTGGAAAAAGCCCTGATAAGCCCTGTCTGACCTCGTAGCTGATCCTGCTTTGAGCAAGATGTTGGAGTAGGGACCTCCTGAGGTCCCTTCCAACCCAAATTATTCTGTGAACTTGTGAACTGGAATATTTCCACAGGCAAACTGTACTTCCAGTATATGTCAATGTCTGTTTTGAAGATATATCTTCCAAGTCTCAAAGCTTTAGTGTGATAGCATTCCTCTGCCACAAGTTAATGGACAATCATTTAAAAAAATACCAGTGGACCCCAAAATCCCAATCACCCCAAAATCTTAGTAAGACTAGGACAATGAATGATAAAAAACCCGCGTTCTGCAGAGATTTTGCGCTTCAATGGGCACATGTATGCATATGTCTGCATTGGGTAGCACTGGCATGAGCCCCAGTCTTGTGTCACCAGGGACACATTACTGCTCACCAGCTCACATAAGCAAGAATGTGAAGAGAAGTTGTCAGCCACTGGTGGCATGCACATGGCTTGGAACAAGTGATTTTTAAATCTGCCCCATCTTTGGAAATGCATGTGAGTGTCCAAATCAAGAACCACAAGCCTTGCTGCTCTTGCCTTGGCCCTGAATATCTACGTATAGCCTACATGTGCCTAGAAAGCACATAGTGGATGCAGTGTCCAGATCCAACTCCACTGCATATATATGATCCAGGTAAAGCTATTTTTAGATGACAGAGGGTTCCTGTATCAGCTATTTTCAAATTAATTTTAAAGGATCCTATTCTTTCACCTCACCTTCCCCTGTACTGGCTTTGTTCAGAGTTGTATAGCTTTCATTTATGCCCTTTGTTTGACTTTTTTCCTCTGGTAGTTTCTGGGATGTTATTTCTTTTTTTTTTTTTTTATTTTTTCCTCCCTCCTTAATCTGAGGGAACTCAGTTCACCTTTTGAGTTTCTCTGCTCCTTTCATTTAGTAACCTACTGACTGAGTATCTCTCTGATCTGAGACACAGATCTCAGGTAACTGTATTGATCCTGCCAAAAGAATATAACCATTGCCTGGAAATGACATATGAGACACTGGAGCAGGCTGCCCAGGGAACTTGTGGATGTCCAAACCCTGGAAGTGTTGAAGGTCAGGTTGGATGGGGCTTTGAGCAACCTGATCTAGTGAAAGATGTCCCTGTCCGCAGCAGGGGGGTTGGACTAGATGGTCCCTCCAAACTCAAACCATTCTATGATTCAATGATCCTGGGCCAGACATTGCAGTAAGTCCCAGGTCTAACCTTTGTACAGAGCTTTTACAAAACCTGTGAAGACCTGGCTACCGTTGCTGCAGAAGAGCTAAAGCCATTTTGCAATATACATAAAGCCCATGACTGGGCTCCTATTTCCTCTGTATCTGGTTTGCTTGGTGATTAGTATTTTTATCATATGCAAATGACAAACAGTTTAGTGTGGTCAGTTTTAAGTTAACGCACTTTCCCTGTTAGACAGGTGAAGCACAAGAAATTAGTAGGAGTCTCACTAAGGCTAAACTTAACAGCCCATAGGCTGTTTCCATAGGTTTGTATGTGGTATCAACACCATGACCTTACAGGAAAAAGCTGTAAGTAACCTGTGTCACCTCAGAGCTGGCCCTGGATTTAGTAGTAGGTTGGACTAAATCATTTCCTAAGGTCCCTTCCAGCTTGAAGGACTCCATTATCTTCTCATCCTATGAAAGAAAAAACAGGGAAAACCCAATCACAGCTCAGGAGAAGAAACACAGTGTCACCACCATGCTGTTACAAGACCTGGGTAAGTTTCTCCTACCTGTTGAGGCAAAAGGAATTTTCTTCTCTGGATTCTGAAAGACTATTCTTTTAATAATTCCACGTCTGCAGCATTTGTCCAAGACTGCAGTTTTAAAAGATGCGGTGATGTGACAGCTCAGCACAAGGGGGAGGTCTTGCTTTACCTTCCACTCCTCCAGCCCAACAGACACCTCAGTGGTGCTGGGCTCTCCTAGAGTAGGTTTGTGAGTTGTATCCCCCTGCAGAAAGGTTGACAAGCACGTGAGCTACGGCAAGGGAGGCGATAAGGACTGGGGTCAGGAAAGACTGGGGGAGGCAGGAAGGGGAACAAGAGGAGAGGAGACCTCCCCTTTTCAGTGGCAGGAACCACTAGATTTGCTAAACTGTCCCTGCTACAACCTTTTTTGTCTCTGCCCCTGGCCTAACTATTGGGATCTGTGAGTGTCCCAATTTCAGAAGCAGCTGGTGGACTGTCCCACCACAGCTGCTCTTATGATCTGGTCTGGCACTGGGGCTACCTTGGCCGAAGGCACTGTCACTCCCCTGCTCCTGACAGTCTGCTCCTGTTTCCAGTCTAAGGTGAGCTGCCCTACACTAGCCCTGTACAGTCGCTATGGACCTTATTTATTCTCAACAACAAAGATTAAAATGCAGATGCCTCTCCTGAGACCAGGGAATTGATCAAGGCCAGAAGGCTGTGTCTCATAGTAGCCAGAAGCTAACTCCTATGGTGAAAACATGGCACAGTGTTATCCAGGGAGCCAATGGGAACCACAGCAAATCCCCTAGGCACAAGACCATGCCTCTGTACACACTCAAAGACCAAGATACTATTGGGCAACCCCAGTTTTATATTTTCCAGTCTCAAATAAACTATCATGGCTGAAGGTGCTCCCACACTTCTCTGGAGAAGTATAGGGGGTCCTCAACCCCACAGAGAGAAGCAATTCAGCACTGTGTGATGGAAGGTGACAAAAATATCGGTTGACCCTTCTAATTGCCAGTTGTTGCCCCAGATATTGTTATTCTCAGTGTCTTCAGGACAAATCAGCTGATTCTGACCTGTCCAGAACGGAGCACTTCTCCCACAGGTCAATTCTACATGCCAACTAGTCTGGCTTTACCTTCAACAGTGGTATTTCCTACAAGTGTCTCAGCCTCCTGTGGCCATGCGTGTGTAAGGATAGCTGCACCGGGTCTCCAAGTACCTCGCCTGGGACAGCTTCTGACATGGTGAACTCAGTTTTTTGGATGCCATAACTCTCCTCTACAGATCTGCCCATCTCAGAGGCTGTCTCCTGCCTCTTTGCCACACATGCTAAACCAAGGTCCCTTGTGTCGCTGTCTGTGCTGGAAATCTTACATTTTCACTGCAGAGAGAGATAGTGTTTTTTCAGCATTTTAAGCACTTCTGAGGCCAAGCCTTCAATGTTCATACTTTTGCAGGCCAGTCCACTCCTAAGATGGAAAGTCATGAGGGTTGCATGAATCCCAGCCTCAACAGTGCTCAACATGGGCAGTATGAGAGGCTGGAGCCTCTGTTTGGGAATTTCACTTCTGCTGCTTCTGACTGGCAAATCCAAAGGTGAAAACTGGAGTTGGCAGTTCAAGGCATTGCCACTGCTGTCCTCAGGGGTAATTGCCACCCTTCCTGGCAGGCATTGTGGGACGTGCAGAACCACAGGCCCTTCTTCTTTGTCTTCTTGGGACCAACTAAGACAGATTTTTAAGTCTGATACCATCCCATTAAGTACTATGGCCAGTCATAGGGTACCACTCAGATGTCTGCTATAAATGTTGACCTTAAAACATGGAAATGGTGCCCTGGGCTCCCCTGGATTTGCTTATTTGATCTCTGCTGGCTGCTAAAGGAGCTTTGGGTGACAACAGCATGCAGAAACAACTAGGTGCAGATATCTGGAAGAAACTACATGGAGTCTTCCCCATTGACCCCATTCTTCTCAGCCATCACCATTACCTGGTCTATTGGGAAAGCTGTCCTACACTAGCCCCGTACAGTCACTATGGACCTTATTGGGAAGGCAAAGCAAAGAGGTTCACACTGGAGTATTAGCTCCTGTAGGAGCAGAAGTGACCACAGCCAAGACCACAGCCAAATGTAGATGGTTCTCAGCAGCGCTGAGGTAGCAGGGCTATCTCATCTCACTTGGTGTGTCAGCCCTGCTTCTCCTAGAGGTCTGCTGGAGACTGGGTAAATAAGAATGCAGATTTAACATCAGAACACAGGGGATAAAGACAAGTCAGTCCTCTTTGATTCACATTATCATGATTTGCTGTCTTTCTGCCCCGTGCAGCTCACTGAGCACCTGACACCACATGCCTGCTCCAGCTCTAGGCTCATTCTCAGACCTCATCCTGCTCTTTTTCCACAGTGAGGCATCCCTGCCCTCATGTTCACCCACCATCAGATCTAATTTTGTCCACTAGTCAATCCCTATCCCTGCCTCTTCTGGTGTCCTTCAGCCCCCACAAGGACCCTGATGCTCAAATCATGCCCTTTACTGTGACTCCACTTGCCTCTGCCACAATGAAAGTCTACTGGCACTCAGTGACATGTGAAGACCAGCATTGTTCTCTGTTTATCCCCAGAAATAGAGAGATTTTGATCTTCGGGCTAAACTGGCACTTCACTGTTATACACTTCCACACTGGCTGCTGGTCTCTGCAGGGAGTCATGGGAGCACGGAGAAAGCCTTTTCACCGTCTCCCCAGTGATGGGTTTGTACCTCTGTGCCCCACAATGATGTCTGGGACATGTCCCTGTGCACATTTACGAGCGGTGACAACATTGTCCTGACCTGGCTGGTGGTACTTCAGGGCAAGGCTGAACTAGCACAGGCACATGGCATGTGAGGAGTTAACAAAAACTGCTGGATTAAAATCATTACATTGTCACTGAAAAACCCTGCTGTTAGCCACAGGGAATGACACCGTCTGCAGCTCCCTTACAATAAAATGAAGGGCAATTTCATCCTGTCACCTGCTGCTGACCTATTTAAAGTACCCGTAGGCAGGGCCCAGCAGGTCACCGCTGGTTCAGGCTGCAGGTGAGGCATCCCAGTACCACCTCTTTGGGGAACCGTGTGCCCACACCTTGTCAGCCTGGACCATGCAAGCAGGCAAGCTGGTGCTGCTGGCAGGATCGCTCTGCCTGTACCCCTGGTCAAGCTCTGCCATGGGTGTGCTGCTTGGCAGAGGCTGGGGTGCCTGGCAAGTGATGGGGCTGCATGAGCCTGGCCACCACCACCTGTACCCAGGCTTGGGGAAGTTGCTCCCCAGCACAGAGCCCAGCCTGCGCATCAGCATCTGCTCAAATCCCGTCATGCTCCTTTGAGCTGGGGAAGAGGAAGCTGCCCTGCATTACCTGCCACTGGATCTGCAGCTTTTCTGATGCCTTCCCATCAGTGCCTGCCTAGATGGGGGTGGTGCAAAAGAGCCATACATGACCTTTCCAGCTTTTCCTGCCCTTGCCTTGAATGTGCCCTTCTGTCTTTGAAGACTAACTTCATACTGGGATGTATTAACACAAGCATAGCTGGCAAGTCAAAGGAAGTGATTCTTCTCATTTACTCTGCACCCATGAGAGCACATCTGGAGTGCCATGTCCACTTTTGGGGCACCCTGGTATGGGAGAGATGTTGATGAACCATAATGAGTCCAGAGGAGGATTGCTGAGATGGTTGGAGCTGGAGCACAGGGCATGTAAGGGGGGTTGAGAGCTGGGTTTTGTCTGACAGAAGGAGAGGAGGCTGAGGGGATACCTGAAGGGGCTGTGGAAAGGACAGAGCCAGATTCAGGCGCACAGAGAAAGGGCAGCAGCAATGGGCACATGTTGCTGTACAATGGGACATATGGGAAAATTTTTTCAACTTGAAAGTGGACAAGCTCTGTAACAGGGTCACAAAACTCTCTGTTGGAAATCAGGTGAAATGAGTCCTACCCTTGAAATCAGGTTTCCTCTTTTTTCTTCTGAGGAAGATCAGAAACTTTCAGTTTTCAAATGCCTGCAGGATTCCCGTATCTTCGCTTGACTTGTCCAGTCTGTGTCTTTTTAACATACTTCTGATTGTGTGTATTTTTCTGCCTTACCTGCAAAGGGAAATCATCGTTTCTAAGGGACTTTGCTAGAGGCAAGAGGTGGATTACTAGAGCTGTGTCCTTCATTTAGGAATAATAGCCATTAAACTCCTTGTTGCTATGGGGCTGCAATTTCCAGAGGCGATACCCATTATCAGAGAACTGGCTGCTGGCAAGCAGTTAATGAGAGAGCTTTGAAACGGCTCAGTAAAAATCCAGCTTCCCTGCAGACTTCTGAGACATGTATGAAAGAGGAAAAGGAACCAAAGCTGCATCCAGCTGTGATCTGCACAGACATGGGGTGGTGGCGGCTTCACTATCGCTCCACGGACTGAGGGAAGCCCCTTTCAGACCCAGCACAGGAGGGTTTTTTTCAGAGCTTTAGGGGTTCTGCTGGCCTGTGGCAGGTCAGAGCTCTCTGCCCTAAGCCCAGACCCCCTCCCTGTGGCCTGAGCCAACACCGCCATCCTGCTGAGCCAAGAAAATACAAACGTGTCTTTAAGCCATGAAAGGGCATACATGAGAGCCAGGGCACAGGGTTTGAAGGAGTTCTTACATCACAGAATCATTCTTCTACTTGTGCTGGGCTTTGGTCTCTTCACCGTGTCCTCCCATCAGCAGAGAGGAGCCGGGAGAGCAGCAAATCCATCTGTATGCAGCTGCTGCCTGGATGGAGGAGCTGCACACCCACACGCCAACCTAGCATCTCTCAGCAGCCCAAAAGCATCTCACCAGACTGCAAAAGGGAAGTGAGGGGAATGCCATGGTCCTCCTGTTCCTCTCCACTGAACTAAATCTGCACTAGATACAGCAAAGATCCTTGCACAGTGCCTAATCCCCAGGGACAAGCAGTTTCTCTGAGGCCCAAGGCAGCTGGATGGGGATGGTGCAAAAGAGCCGTACATCATCTTTCCAGTTGGCAACTATCATACTTTTAGTTTTGTTCCTTTCTGTTTGTTTGTGTTGTGAGAGCACTGATGGGAATACACATTCATCCTTCCCTTTCTGAGATGAGAAAGTCTTCATCTTGCGTTGTGACTGAGGAAAGAAAGAGAGGAACCCAAAACATCAGGGCTCTGTTCCTCCCTGGCAGAGCCTGGAGGGATGCCCAGGCTGTGACAGGCACTGCCACCATGACTGAATGCCTCTGAGCACCTCACTCGCGCACAATGTCCTATTGCAAGCACACTGTGCATCATGGATCCCATGCTAGCAATGGTCCTTCTGGTTGCATGAAATTCTCCCTGAAGCAGACATGTTAAAGATCCCTGCTTAGGATGCTAAACTTTTTTATAACCTGTAATTGCAAAGTCTAAATGCAGTGTAGCTCGATGCAGCTTTAGATAGCAAAGACAATGGGATGTGCCAGGTTGCCATAGTTATGCTGCAGAAAGTGTGGGGAATTTCCCAATGTTTAAAAAAACAACTTCAGCATCAGCAGATTTAGAACATAAAAGAAATGGATAACACTTTGGAGCCAGGAGGAACAGTTTCTGGCTTTGCATTTATTTTCTAGAATCAGCCCCTAACATCTCATTTTCATGTTGTAACCAAGAGTGTTAGAAATACAGGTTTTCATTGAAATGGTGGATACTAATCACATGACTCCAGGACCTGCAGATTGAAGTAACTGTCAAAACTCTCGTAATGCACAGTAGGCAGTCTGTAGTATTTCAATGGCAGAAAGACTGGACTTCCTCACTGTCATGGTTTGGTCCGGGTTGGCCAATGGCAAAACAACAGATGCTCTCCCGCACCTCTCGCTCCAAGGAGAGGAAGAAGAGAGATAAAGGGATTTATAAGTTTAGAAAAAAAACTAAACTACTTTAATGAAAATATTAATAATAAAATAAAAAGGAAATAATGAAATAGATACAATATATACAAATATACACAAAAACAGATCAATCTCCCAGAGAGATGTCACTGACAGGCACTGGGAAAGTTCCAGACTGGACTCAGTGACAAATGGGAAGTGGAACACTCTGACTGGGATCAAAAGGCAGATGAGCTGACAGGGTCCTCCTCAGATGTCAGCCACTGAAGAAAGAGAGCCATTGAAGAAGCAGTTCATGGGACAAGAGCCAACAAAGAAGAGACAACTTGACCCCATTCATGCCTCAGCTTTCACACTGAGCGGGGCAGCTGGGAGGGAACACCCCATTGGTTGGTTTGGGTCACCTGACCTGTCCACGCCTTCCCATGGCTGCCAGCCCTGCAAAGGGCAAACACGCCAGTCTCTGCCCCTGGTTGCCACAGCAGCCGGTGTGAGCAAGAGGCTCTGCCTGAGCAGAGAGTTGGCTCTGCTGCGCCCCAGCCCAGGACACTCACGTGTGTTAATGACCTGCAAATATTCGGTAAGGTTGTGGCATCTAGGACGTGTATGTTTGCTGTCTGTGTACAGGTCAAGAAGCAGGATATTTTTGCATCAACATGTTGGCAAGTTGAGGAAGAAAAAAATGCATTTTCTTTAAATATGTTAAATAAATCAAAAATACTGGAAGGCATTTACTGTTGTCAGGGAGCAAGAGGGCTGTCTGCTTCCTGAAGGATGGGGAGTCAGGAGCCGAGGGCAATAAAATGGCCAGTGGGGCAGGGACCTCACCAGCCAGGACCCAGGCCCACAGTACCCAAGCGAGTTGGGCTGAGCAGCACCAGACATCATGGCCAGGTTCAATCAAGAGCCTCCATCATCAGGTAAACTGGTGTTGGTGAGGCAGGTTCCAATGGCAATCCACATGTCAGGGTCAGGATCAGTGCAGTCCACAGCCAGGCATGGGAATGGGCACGACTGCACTGCGGACCATCAGTCTTGCTACATATCTCCGTCAAGGACTGCAAGTTCAGGTCTTGAGCTTAAACACAGCCCTTTGGACCAACAGGTAGGGCATGTAGGTGGAGGCTCCAGGTGAAGCTGGTCCGGGCCATTAATTCTCTCAGAGTTCCAACAAGTCCTCATGGAACATAATGTAGTATATCCTATATTGTAGTATGTAGCAGCATTCTCCATTTCTATAGACTTTTGTTTGATTTTATCACAAATCTGATTATAAACAGCATTTCAATAAATTCCCAAACCCTTGGGTCGTGGAATCATGACATGTTAAACAAAATGGGGAAAACATGTCCCTTTGAAACATTTGAAAACCTTTGAGAAACCTTTGAAAACGTCCCAGCTGTCTCCAATATTGAACATTTCTTCTGAGGCTTCTGACTCTTGCTTTCTGAATTCCTGTGTTGGGCAATGCCAGCGAATAGCAATGCTGGCCACCCCCTCCACTGCCATCCAAGTCCGCACGGTTGCTAGCATGCCTGGATACAGAAACGTGCAGGCAGAGCCCATTTGGCACTCTGCTCTATCCTTTGACTTTCAAAGCTCACTTCAACCATACAAAACTATCAAGAAAATGAACGAGCTGGTAATGGGACACAAAGGCTGACAATGGTGCCCCGTAGGACACAAAGGACACCCAGTTGGACAGCAGAGTCCCTGGCTGAGCTCTGTAATGTGGGACTGTGGAAGGGAGAAAATCCCCCTTCACTCACATGCTGGTTCAAAGGCTGGTGTTGAGAGGAGGGCAATTAGAGCTGCCAATTGCTTTTCCTGCTGCAGCTTCCCTTTTGTCACTACTAAAAGACCGACAGCCCAATAATGAGATGATAGTGTTGTTGAGCCCACGTCCCTGAAACACGTTCACTGCTCTCCCTGGCAGACATTCAAGAGCCCGCCTTCGTTCATTTTCTAATTCCTTCTTTCTCTTTAAGCTACTCATACATGAGGACCTGATTCATCTACTCAGGCTGTTTTATTTGAGATTGTGCAAGTATTTTGGGTAAAATTTCACCCAGACAACTTCTCTTTCTGTTTCACTGCCATACTTCACAGAGACATGATTATTCACGGCCTAGTCACTGGGCCTGTTTACTCTGTAGATAAAGGAATAGCTCTGAGGTGCTTTTTCTTCTAGTCTAGAAGCCAGCACACCTCTGAGCACAAAAATTCACATCAGTTCCTGCTAGCTAGTAAAAACAAACCTTGGCAAGTTCTCTGTAGAGTGATCTGCTCTGAACCAGTGGCCTGGGCAGCATCTGGGAGCTTTCTGAAGACCTGTAGGTGCATCTTTTTTTCCTCCCTGTGGCAGGAAAATGTCAGGAACACCCTTCAAGGCAGAGATATTGCAGAACAGTACTAGGAAAAAGTCATATGGGAGAGCTTTTCCTTATGTGGTGAGTTAGCCTTGGCTAACGGCAAAACTCTCACCCAGCTGCCCACTCATTCTCCTTCCTCAGCAGGAAAGGGGGAGAAAATAGGAAAAAAAAATAGGAAAAAGGCGAGAAAGCTTGTGGGTTGAGATAGAGACAGGGAAGTCACTTACCAGTTACTGTTGCAGGCAAAACAGGCACAATCTGGGGAAAAGTAACTTCATCTATTGCCAATTAAAATATAATGTAATGACAAATCCGGGTAGTGGGAAACAAAAAGAGGAACATTAAACCAACACCTTACCTTCCAGACTTTCCCAGACTCAATTTCACTCCTTCACTCCAGACCCTCCTTCCTAACCCCCCGCCCAAAATTGGTGCAGGGATGGTTGGGGGCAGGGGGTCAAGGTCAGGACAAAGTATTTTCTCTCTGCTGCTCCTTCCTTCTCACCTTTACTGCTCTCCAGCATGGGATCCCCACAGGCTGCAGTCCTTCATGAAAATCTCCTCCAGTGTGGGTCCTTCATGGGCTGTATTTTCTTCAGGAATATCCATTTGCTCTGAAGTGGTTCCCCATGTGAATACCTGCTCTGGCGTGGTGCTTTCCACAGGCTGCAGGGAGTATCTTCTCTGGCATGAGTCCTCCGTAGTCTGCAGAGGCTCACTGCCGTAGGAACAGCCCATCCCACACAAAGTGCCTGTGAGTGGCACCGCAAAGCAGCGGTGAGTGTCTGACTCCAAACGAGCTGGAATCAGAACGGGATGCTGCCAGACTGTCTGCTGGGCAGTCTGGCACCTGCGCAGGTCTTTGTGTCAATTTCCAGCTGAAGGGGTAGAGAAGCCTAAAAAAGCCCTTGGAGAGCTGTCTGTTTTGGTCATTCCCTATCCTGCTGGACTCCTGGGTGCGTCCAGGTCAAAGCTATTTCATGGGTTGACCTTTGCAGCCTGGAGCTATGTTGCTTTGCTGAAACTGGTGTCACAAAACACAAAATCTTTTGTGTGTAGTCACTTATGTGCAGTATATATTAGATCAGACATCAGGGAGGACAATTGCTCTTTAATTTCCTGTTTGTGGCTCTCTGGGTCAGAGGGATGCTCTGAGAGAGCAGACCAGGAGGGAGAGACTGCCCTGGAAACCCACTCAGGACAGAGTGGGCACAAGCTCCTCTTACTCTCCTGCCACATTTTGAGGTTCCTCCAAGATGGGACTTTTCTCTGAGCCAGTGGAAGGCCATTCATTTGCAAGGAGGTACTTAAAAACGTGAAAGCGGAACTTACAAAACACTGCTGAGCCAAGAAAGACTGAGACTCCGTTATGGTTCTGGGTACACAGCTCCTTTTCGGGGGCAGGAGGCACAGAGCCAATGGCTCTCAGAGAGAAGGTCAAGAAATACGGGGATAGCCAGTGAATTGCTGCAAATCACACTGAGTTGGAGACTGAAAAACTCTATTTTTTTTTTTTATTAACGCTGCAAAAAATGGAGTGAAAATGAAGAGGAAATGGGGTGACAATGTGTAATATGTAAAGAGCATGAATTACTGATGTGCACTTCTTCTCTTTGGCTTTGAGGGAAGACTGCACAGGCTGTGAAGGGAAGCCTGGGAAGGTTGGTAGCAGGGACAGAAGGAAGTAAGCGTTCCCAGAAATGAGGATCAACAAAACTGTGAGAAGCTTGATCTGCTCTAATTAGTAAGGAGGTTGTCTGCAGCCCTGTTCAGCATAATTTGGGCCCAACTCTGAGGCACAGGCACATTGCTGCATAGGCTCCACTTCAGTATTTTTAGCACTGTCAGAACCTGGGCCACTACTGGAGATACTGAAAAGAAGAGGTGATATTGAAGAGAATATCCTTGCTTGTGAACATCTGAAGAAGGCAATAGGATGCCAGGACCCCTGAGGCTGGGGTTTACATGGATTTGGTGCATAACTGGGTGCCCTCCGCTTTTAAAGAGTATTTATAATGTACTTTACTTAATAATGGCAGTTCATTATTAATACTTCTTCACGGTGTGTTAAGGAAACCCTCCCCCCCAGCTCCCCATTTTCCATTCTGCTGTATTTTTTGAGCCATGAAATCACCAGCAATACTCCCATTTGGCTGCATCCCTGGACAGATGCTGCATTGTTTGAGGAGGGGTGAGGCATAGCAGATTAATCTGTGCTCAGAGAGGCTGACTGTTGGGATTAGTGCTTCAGACGCTCTTAACATCTGCAGCTTCAGGACAGCCCCAAATTCATCAGCACTGGAAGCTGGAGGGTAGCAGCAAGGTTGGTAAGAGCTCTTATGAGGGGGGGTTGCATACTGAATTGCCAATACCAGGTAGCAAGACAAGAGTGAGCTTTTATGGGAGAGGTGGCAGCCATGCCATTATCTTGGCACTTCCAAATCTGTCACACAGTTGCTTGTCTGTGTCTGTGATTCCCAAAACTAAGGAGGGTGTTGTTGGCTGTGTAGAGGGAGCAAGGCTGAGAAGCCAGGGAGAGGGCTGGAAGTACCCTGCAGAGCAGGTACAACAGAAATGTGTCAGCCCTGAAGGTCTCAAAGCTCCAGTTTCTTGTGTTTGGGATGCGGGGTGAGGATGGCCATGGGCTTGCAGTAAATGCAAAGTGCTGCCAAACCAGAGGCAGAGAGGGGGAAAGTGTTACTGGGGATTTACCTCATGTGGTTACTGTGGTTTATCTCCCTATCCAAAACCAGTCCCTTCCTGCTGCTCTGCTTATCTGAGCTGGGCTTTGTTACTCTGGGCTTCCCTCCGTGCACTGACTCCATTTTTCTCCGGCATTATCTTTTTGTTTCTCTTCATCACAGGGTTTTATGAGCCTTTTGTTTGTGGAGACAGGCAGCACAGGAGAGGAGAAGAGACTTCTGAGCAGCCATGGATAGATTACAGCTGCGGGTAAGGCTCATCCCGTGCAAATCATAACCTTCCACTACCCTTCGGAGTCCCATAGCTAAGGGAAAGAAAATACCAGCTCCTTCTATGTCTAGTGAGCCTGTTAGCTGGGAATGACTCCTTTGTCTATCACTGTGGAAGAACTCCAGAAGGCTGTTCAGGATTAAGCCCAGAAAGTGCTTGAGCTCCGGGCTTACTCGTCGTCATGCAAACAGCTCAGCCTGCCCCCCTCCCGAGCCTGCCCAGGGACAGCCAGCTGGAGGCAAGCAGGGGCTGTCCATCTCATGAGTTAATCGCCTCCTGTTCAGATGTCAGGAGGAGATGAAGTGGCTATAAATAGATTGCGAAGCCCTCATGGTTTCAGCTGTGATTCACACACATGGTAGAGAAGCATTAGGAAGAATTAACATTCAATCTCTCAGGCACTTTCCTGAGAGCAAATGCCGTTCTGTCCCTGTCACTTAATCTCCTTGCCCAGAGGAGGTCAGCAGCACTTTCTGGAGGGGCTGAATGGGTCAAATGGACGGGGAAACCCCAAGCAGGACTGTCGGGGAGCTAAAAATGGCAACTTCAGCCAGAGTGACTGAGCAGCACCTGTCCATGATACACAGCTGCATTTAGGAGCATGGCAAGGTGCTCTGCTCCTGCCTTACTGGGGCTGAGATTAGGCATTGTGGTTTTGTTCAGGCGTGCACACACTGGGACACCTGACAACAGCTGCTGGGACTGAGACGACTTCTGGTGATGGTATGTGCAGGGGACTGGGGCTCTTTCTGTCTCTCCCTAAGGGGTGTTGAGATATGTCTCTGACTGAGTGGCTCTCAGGGTCTGTGGTAGTCTGCCTAGATTAGCATAGTGGGACAGGACAGTGTAGCTGGGTGGTCTGTGTGAAATCCCCATTTCCTCCCCACCCCCCAACCTCCATCCTAATTTTTCAAAACTCAGGGGAAAAAATGTAGCATGCAGCTAACCTACCCATGGGAAGCTGTGCGCACTTTTTCCTGCATGTGTTTGCATTCATTTGCATGTGTCTAAGTGCTTGGTAGCCTCCCTCCCCCTGCCTTATTGTATTTATGCTGCTAGCAGTGACGGTCACTGAGCAACATACGTGAAATGGAGAAATCAGCTGAAAGGGAGGTGAGACCAGACAGGTCCTGGACTGGGAAGTGTAAGGAGTCTGTTTGTAGGTATCTATCTATCTGTTTGTCTGACCACCTCCCAGGTACAGGGAAAGAGTGGTATTTTTCCTGAAAGGTAACTTAGAGTGTAGAGCATCTCCTCAGGGTGATGAATACTCCACACACTTTTGCATATTTGGTGCCCTGTCAATAAAGAGAGATCCATGTCTCCAGTTTCATAGCACTGTCATGTTTTCATTGCTTTGCCACTAGATTATGGGTCCGAGAATGAAAGAGACATTCAAGGCACTCAACATCGACAAAAGGTAAAGGAGAGTTTGGACTAAAGGATAAGAGTTCAGTGTCGGTGTCTTTGGGTCCTCGGTTAGCGGTCTAGGGATTCTGGAGTTCACGAGATGAGGTATATACCAGAAAATCTTTTCCTTTCAATCTGCTCTTAGGGACCCAGGAATCAGGGTTTCTCAGTGAAGTAAGGAAAGAGGCAGAAAAATGGTCAGAGGAACTGCAAGTTGGTGGGGAAGTCACCTTATTATGATGGGACTGAATCCAAGAAAGTCACCCCATGACTACTCCAGGGCAAAGAGAGTCCTATGCCACTCCTTGCTGCAGGAAAACAGCATCTAATTGCAGCTCTAGGCAACATCCTTCAGTATAAACTGAAGCCTGCTAGGGTCAGGGTGATTAAAGAGATCTTAATACACAGGCTTCTCCTTGTGTGGATATGATCTCCTGCCTACTAAGGCACTGTACGAGGCTGTGTATACCTAAACCAAGCTGGTTTCAGTGTCAAAATGGTGTTCCCCTATTTAGGATCACATGTCACTTATTCTGATAGCTGGAATATGGACTGCATGTGTGCTCTGGCAGGGTGAGGTCTGGGTGGGTCTGCAGGCACCTGTATGGTCTTAAGCTATCCTTGAAGTCTTAATTATGTTATGGAAGAACCTGAAGTAAGCTGCCTTCAAAAAGTTATGTGGGAATGCCTGAACAAGCTAAAGGGCTTCAGAAATAATTGTGATGTATTTCTGTTACTGTACAGAAAGTGGAATTGCAACCTAGAGTTTCAGCAGGGGCTAGATTCCACATCTGGATCCTTACACAGCCACAGAGTAATGTGCAAGTCTGGCAGTGGCTCCGCAGATTCCCTTGATGTGAGTGACAAGGCTCAGTTGACTTGCAGAAGCTCTTGCATGAACTATCCTGTGTCTCTGTCCTGGTTCCGGCGGGGATAGGGTTAATTCTCCCCAGGCTCCGGCAGGGACACAGGTATTCCATCCCATGGGCACAGTGCCCACTGGGAGCTGCCGGGGGAGGGGGCAGGAAGTCGCCGCTTGGAGCGGGCGGGGGCGTCCCGGCTCCGGTCGGGGGGCGGCGGTTCCGTAATCGTGTTCGTATGTCCCTCTGTCCGTGTTATTGTTGTTGTTTTCTTGTTCCCTTTGCTGTTCTGTTAAATTGCCTTTGTCTCAACCCACGAGTTGTGCCTTTTTCTTCGACCCTTTCCCGTGCTGGGAAAGCCCGAGCGAGTGGCACGTGGTTCTTTGTTGCCGTCTGAGGCCAAACCACGACAGTCTCAAAAAAAGAAGAAAAGGGACATGTGGAAATTTAAAGGGAGTATTTTAGTCTGTCTATCCTACAAGTGAGTCCAGACAACCTGAAACAGCTTTGGAATGTGGACCGTATTGGATGCAAATGGCAGGCCATAAGTTTTATAACATTAATTTCCAAACTTTCAAAAGCACCCTGTTGACCTCCTACAGTCAGTGAAAGAGGCTAAGCTCATGCTTTAGGCACCTAGTCATTTGTCATATATTCCTTGTTTTTCTTCAACATTTTTATGGTAGTATCACCAATCTGTATGGTCTCCAGTGTTGTGAGAGCTGCACAAACCCAAAATATTAGCCAGTTTTCCAAAACATGGCATCTGTATATGCCAAGCTTACAGATGGTACATGATATAGTGGGAATTACAGGCACAAAATAGAAGAGTAAGGGCAGTAGATGGTGAAAAAATACATCATTCATCTGTAGAAGCTGGATCTGCTCAGATGATCTGGCTGGTGACTGACACGAACAGATGCTGGACTCTGGATAAAAGGGTTTGGAAAGATACCCAGGAATAAGTCATGATGGTTGAGAAAGAGGAAATGAGAGCTGTAACAGGGAATCCTGCCAGCCTAGGTTCACCTGCAGGGAGGGGAAGAGGCAAAAGGAGTGGATGGTTTTCTTCTACAAGAGCCAACAAGGCCAACAAGGTAAGGAGAGTAATATCTTGCAAACCTCGTTGGAAAACAAGAAGTCATCTCTGGTTCCGGTTATTTCAGTGTGGTTCCAGTTATTTCAATGCCCAGCTCTGGTGCTGCAATAGTACTGGAATTAGCCCATATCCCTGCAGCAGCTTTATTCTCCAACGTAGTGTGCTTTTTTCACCTAGCTTATATGCATGCGAGGCAGTTTTTCTTTCTCAGAGATCATATCTTTTCTGCTTACAGCAGGCATCCAGCAGCCGGAACCTCCTCAAGCTCACTGTTATGGAGGTGAAGTGGATTCACATGTTGGTCATCTTCTTCTTCCTGTTGTCTGTTGCAATGACGGGCTGCTTTCTGTGGCAGTACAGCCTCCCCAAGGTGGAGCCCAGTGAGTAGTCAACGTGAAGCTTAGCCATGGTTTGGCACAGAAATTTGTAATGCCTTTCTCCCCATGTGGACATTTTTACCCAAAGCATTTCCCCAAAGAGCACACAAATTTACCTGCTCCTAGCTGGTGCAAGGACACAGAGGAGATGAACATTGGGTTGATGGAATACCACGTAACTCTGCTGGTGTCCGGAGAACCTCCATTACTTCTGGCACTAACCTAGGTTAATTGATATACCAAGGAGACAATTTATTTTACATACTCTATCTTTTTTAGAATCCTCTTGTAAAAGTCACTCCAGTCTAGAATGGATTTTGTTTTACACCTTACCGAGTGCTTCAGTTTATGGCTTTGCTTACGTTGCTATTCCCTTAATCTTAGATCTTTGAATGGGTTTAAGCCCCTGCTTCACAGTAGAATTCCCTTATGTATGATCTATCAACAGATAGACTCAAGGCACTGTATGTGCGAGGATGAAATATATACAGTGTAACTGGATCAGAGTTTTAAGTAGCCCAAAGGTGGTATAAAATCCAAGGTGAAGGTGCAAGAGGTACTTCGTAGACCAATGTCTGAAAAGATTTCAGACCCTGCATTTTTATCACAGAGTATTAGACACTGCCTGTAGGCTCTTGTGTATCCATCCCCATTCACCTCAAAGTTTTAATAGTGCTTTTTCTCTTCTCATCTGTATTTCTAATGCTTCATGCTCAGTTGGTAAGCGAAAAGATAAATAAACATTTTGTTTACAGCTTACAGAGCAGAGGAGCTGTGGGATCAACTGGGAAAATAGTGCCTCCAAGTAAGAGACTTCCCATCTCTCACTGAGTTTAAAGATCTTTGCTTGCCACAAAAATTCAAGACATGTCTCTGGCATATGCAGGATACAGCTAATTCAGAAGACAGATAATATACTAGGTACGCAGCCTATTGACTGTTATTATAGTGTTAGATTTCAGATGGCACTCACAATTCACTTCTACATCCATTTTCTGAGGTTAAACTATGCATGGGATAACTCTGTTCTCCCAAAGTCAAACTCAGTATTTCCCCTGAACACGGGCATGGGGTCTAAACCCACTGTGAGGTACCCTACAGAGTCTTCTGTAGTGCCAGTTCCTTACTCTTCCAGGCTGCAGAGTCAGTTGAAGCCTGTTGCAGCTCCTGTCCATCGTGTGTGCTATACCATGTTGGAATAGGCCATAACAGAGCACAGTGCCCTCTTCAAGACCTGTTTTATGTGGGATAGAAACAATTCAAGATTGTCTCTTTGCCTATGCAGAAGTGTCCTTCAGCTGTGGACAACACAAGCAAGAAACTTAGTGCTGACTGTTGGATGAGGTTAAGTTTGTTAGTGTGTCTATTCAAGTTGCATATGCTATCTTTGAAATGTTTTCCAGGCCCATCTGTGATGGAAATGAGATCAGAAGCTGTGCAGATGTGCCCCCGCTATCCTGAACCAGTACCGCTGGACCACCCAATCCCCATTCTGAAGGATGCATTGGAGAAGGTGTGTGAGGAGAAGAGAAAAAAGAGAGACAGAGCTCATGACTGCTTTTCTGAAGGTGTAAAGGGGAGAATATGTATTTTGCCCCTGCGCATCTCTGGGGAAGGAGGTGGGGAATTGAGGGGGTGGACAACATGTGAATCTAGGAATGGGTATATAAAACTCCTTCACTGAACATACAGAACAGGTCAGTAAGCAGTTATCTTATCCAAAGATATGGATTCTATGATGAAGAAACATCCGTCTCCAACTCCATCAGAAGGTCTAGTGAGCATATATCAGCACAAAATTATGGCTCTTGACATCTTGTCTACTATTAGGCAGCCCTCATGCCCTGGAAAGCAGGTGACTCATGTAACTAGTTCCTATTCATCAGTGGCTGCAAATTCCTTATTTTACTGCTTTGCTGTCTTTTTCCATGCCACCATTTAAAAATTAAAAAGCTACTGTAGGTAACTTCAGGGGAATGGAGAGGAAGGGGAAGAGTACCTGAATGAAGGAGAGACACGGTTTTCCTCGGTATGATATATTGTCTCTGAAATTTTAACACTGTCTGAAATTCTAGTAGACTCCATTTGCAATGAGGAAATACTGCAGAGTTGCCTTGACTGTATGGACCATAAGTATAGCCGTGCTCTGACAGGACACTCCTGATTTTATAGACCCCTATCATATAAGGTACCCTCTCATTTTTCTTTCTCACAAGTAGCCTAATTAGTCATAATCAAAACTGTCCTACAGCTCTGATCATTCTTTTTACCCTTCTTTGAATATTTGCCAGCTCTACACACTCTTGTGGAGCTGCGGGAAATCAGTACTGTATTCAGTATTCAAGGTGCAAGTGGATCAGGGATTTATACAGTGCTAAACCAGTGTTTTCTGTTTTATTTTATGTTACTTCTCTAATAATCCCTTATATTTGATTTACTTTTTTTTTCTGCCATAGGGAACTGAGCAAATATTTACATAGGAGCATCCATCGTAGCCCCAGGGTCTTGTTCCTGAGTGCTAATGACCAGCTCACTGCCCATCTGTGTGTATATGTTGTGAAGTTAGGGATGTTTTCCTGCATGCACATTGCTTTATCTACACTGAATTTCAATTGCCATCACTTCACATTCATTTTTATGAAGTCTCTGCTGCTGTCTCTGGGATTACTGTAGAGAGGTGTTTTATTATTCAATTAGGATAAGTCAGAGAGGTGGGGGAACGTGCCGAACATTGAGTGTCCATCAGAAAGTCATCTAAGCTCGCTTCTTTGTGCTCCTCAGAAATGAAGTATCCAAGCACTTCTTTGAAGTAGGCTGGTGAAATTATTCCTGTTTTGCAGATGGAATAAGGCACAGAGAACCTGAACATTGATGCATAGGAAGACATAGGTATTTGAAGGGGGCTTAGGCACCAGCACTTCAAAAGTGTATCTTCAGATGCCTTTGCGTTCTGCGCAAGCCTATGTACGCTCAAACCCACACTAAAGATCTTGCAGTACCTGAGACAAACTACCATCCTACTAGTCCCAGGCCGAGGACCCTGCAACTGGACTCTGGATGATATCAGATGCGATTATATTGCATATGGGGAGACTTTTTCCTAGCCCAGCTTGAAACAGAAAAGTGACATTCACTCATGGTTGAGGCTTAAGGAAACATTTCTCTTCTAAGGGTAAATACTATTGCTTATCAGAAAAGGCATATGTTTTCCTCAGAAGAGTCTTGCTAGTGGCCAAATCCAAATGCTGAGTATTGGATTCAATGACAGTTGAGTCTAGAAGAGCATCACGTATTTCTGTCAGCTTTCTGCAGGTCCAGGCAGGTCTACATGCCAGACTCAGACTCTCTCTGAGAAAACTCTGAGGAGGACCATGCTTGCTGACATGAGACCAGTCTGTTCTCTGGAGGTGCTTATGTACCTAACCACACTAGATGGGTCACTGGCACATGGGGAGGGGAGGGCGAAGAAGCACTACAGAAGGACTAGGCACAAGGTGGATGTTTCCACTTCTGGCTGTCAGTGTACCTCACTAGTTCATCCAGTGAAGAGGTCCTGAGGACATGAATTGGCTTGGCCTTTCTTGTCTCAAATGCTGGGCTTGGAAGGCTATTTCTTTTGTCTTAACCTTACTGTGCAAAAGAAAACTTATGCATGATGATGACATAGCTTTGAAAAAATAATGAGAGGACAAGACCAATGCATTCTGTTTGCAGGAGGTGGGTGGAGCACAGCTGACTGATTAATTTTACACAACCCTGGCACAACAGAGAGTAAAGAGCAATCACAGCCCGCTAGTGGTTTAGTGATGTTTCTCAGATTACAGTTTGAACAGGAGTCCTAGCTCTACCAAGTTTCATGGCATAAAAAGTGTCATGGGATATTTGAAAAGTCTGGATCTTTTTCTCATACATCTTTGAACCTAAAATACTAGTGCAAAGACTAGATGGACACAGTACAATTTTAAAAGGAAGAAATTACAATTATTAGGTTTTAGCATTTGTTTTTAATCATCTAAGCATCACAGGTATTACAAGGATGAGCAGCACATTCTTCTACATGGTGGACTGTCACGTCCCACTCAGAAAGGAGGGGGAGTAAGTGACTCAGATTCATAAATCCCCAGCAGCGCAGACTAAAGTGAGACAAATCTCAAGGTCCATATACAAACGTTTATTAGTTTAGTAACCAGGTCTTAACTAGGTCCACAATAATTAGTTAGGTATATAACAAATTATGGCAAGCGGTAATTAGCAGCAGATATACAATGAACTATGGCAAGCAGTACTTAATAACAGGTATACAATGAATTATAGCAAGTGGTACAGTATGACTTGCGTTACTTCTTTGAAAGGAAAGAGAAAGAAAGAAGAAAGGAAAAAAGAAGGAAAGAAGGAAAGGGGTAGAGAAGGAGAGATCAAAGGCGAGATCAAGAGGGAGAGAGATAAAGAGATCACCAGTCCTGGTTCCAGCATTACTTTGGTCAGTGCAGGTCACAGAAGCGCTTCTTAGGGTCTCTTCAGGGAAAAATCTTCCCAGGTCATAAATCTTCTTCTCTCTCTTCTTCTCGTTGGGGAAAATCTTCCCCTTTTTATGTTCATCCACTCCTAGGGGCAATTTCATCTCAAGTTTCTCCCCCCCACCAGGTGACATGCAGTATGACTTCTGGGGTGAGGAGACGAGAGCTATAGTGATATAAACTTAGTATGATCTCGATACTCTTCATTAGCATATGCAGGGGTGCGAACTTTAATATGCATTTCATGGATAAAGAGGCAAAGGTCAACACTGGGCATAGTGTCTTTTTCGAAAAATCAGCTCACNAGCTCGTCCTTCATGGGAGAAAAACCAGGAGTGTTCTGTTTCTTTGAAACTGGTGTTCAGGCACCAGTTTTCTTTCTCACGAGTCACACAATTCACGGGAGAGAAAACAGGGCTATTTTGTTTCTTTAAAAATGATCATCCTGATGCAGTCTCTCTCTCTCCTATGAACAACACCAGAGATAACCGGCTGTTAGCCTTATCAGTTCCTTAAGCAGAAGGTCTGGTACTGCGAGTATTTGAGACATTAAAAGTCTCTTCAGACCGCTTTGTTTAGGAGAAATTATCAGTGATCCCTTACACCACCCTGTGGCTCAAACACTCAAAGTTCCTCTTCGACCGTGGTGATCTGAACATAGTGGACAGGTACAGAGGAAAGAGAAGACAGAAAGCGAGAGATCATAAATATAACTGCTACAAGGCCTAGCATCAGAAACAAAAATCCACACGATATCATAAGGGCAATATTTACAAGCCATCTTCCCCACCCCGTGAGTCTGAGACACTTCAGTATTGAAGCCCTGGATCATGAATTGCAAAGTCCATCAAACCAATCTGCCGGCTGCATTGCCTGGAAAGGTTCTCTGGTCTGTGTTGCCACCTCCTTCTTCTTTGCACGTGTTTCTTCTGTAGTAGTGGAGGCATGGCAGATGGTAATGCAGCATTCTCCTTCTTTCAAGCTTACCATTCTGCATACCCCATGTCCTTTTAACAGTAGCATATCTAAGACATATTTAACTGCGAATACAATTTACTAGAACTATTAATTAAGGACTGATAACAAGTTTGGTTCCATAAATTTTCCGAAATAGAATTGCTCAGAAGTTGATACAAAGCTCTTGGGTGTTAAATCCATGCCCTGCTATCTTTCCATGGTTGGGCCTCCTTCTGTTCAAGAAAAACAGGACTCAATTATTCCCCATGTGGGGTTTCCATCTGTTTGGCCAAGACTGCTCAATTCACTTTTCAATACTTTCAAGTTGCAAGTTTGGACCCTTCTGACGCAGAATCAGGGAGGGTGATACATATCCCCTGGTCTGTATGGTTCCAAATATGCCTAAACCTTTTTATCAACTCCCGTGCTATGTTGGATTGCTTACTGAGACAAGATTATACATACGCTAAGAATACAAATTTCTCCCACACCATTTTTCCCTAGTAAAGTACAAAACAAGCATAACAGAATTAGACAAGCAATGCAAGGAATAACCCCCTCAATGAACAAAATCATAAGTCCCAGGACAGTTGTTTATAACCTGCAAAATATATATAAAGCAGAAAATTAAAAATATGGGACGATCTTTCAGACTGAAAGAAAGATACTAGATAATTCAGCATAAGCAGTTCAAAAGACCAGAAAATAATCAGTTTTAAGTGCTTGGAAGTAAGGAGGGCTGATGGTCTGGGTTTTCCACTGCCTGTTACAGACTAGATGCATTATAAGACTCTTCATCTGGAAATTCATAATGTCCCATCATTCTCCAGGTAGATATGATGCTGCGCCAAAAGATTCATAGCTCTGGTCTCCCTGCCATGTCTGCCATTGTTATCTACAATGACACTGTGCTCTGGACTGGCAACTTCGGAAAGAAGAATGGTTCGGACCCCTCCTCAGTAGTGCCCAATGAGTACACTATTTACAGGTGAGGCAGATGTATCACAGGCATGAGAGCTAGAAAAAGAGCAGATACACATATGGACATCTGATACGTGGGAATAGAGCCATTGTCACAAACAGCATCTTCTACTGGCTCAGGTCCACTGCAGAAACCTCTTCTGGGTTACACCGAGACTTTGTGATACAGTGCTTCAGCTAGTCCCTAAATTGTCATATGCTTGTGGCTTACTGAGTTGTTTACTTTGGATTTTTTTAAGATTTATTTTTAATTTGTTCTGACAATATTTTAAATTGCAATAGCAGTGACCATCCTGAAGAACCTAAAAACATACTACTCCTCACATAGGAATGTCTCCATGCTTTGAGGAGGCCTAGGACAAAAATCTGAAGACTGAGAGCTAGCACAGATTTTGTGAGAAGTGAGAAGACAGTGCCGTAGGATAGTATCTACTGAACACATAGACCTGTGTGCTTATTCATTCTTCTAGTGAAGTCAAAGCCATAATGGCCATTATTTTTTAGATAAAGATAGAATCAACCTCTTCGTGTGTGTTAAAAAACAAAAATAAAGGAAGTGTTTACTTCCTTTAAAGATCTATTTTCAGTGATTTACAAATGTGCTATACACGAAACATATGGGCTGCACTCTGACTATCAAATGTTATCCTCAGAATAGACAATTTTGGAAAGTTTCAGCAGCTGTGATTACCTGTTTTTTTTCCTCTCTGCATCATAAAATCCCTGCATAGATGACCTCATACTATTTCTTCCAGAATCATAAAATTATAGAATGGCTTTGGGTTGGAAGGGACCTTAAATGTCAGCTAGTTCCAACCCTGCCATTGGCAAGGAAAGGGGAACCTGCCCTGGGTGGGCTTGAACCACCAGTCTTTTAGGTTAACAGCTGAATGTGCTGACCAATTGTGCTACAGAGACTCCCTCCCTAAAAGTTTATCACCAGTTGCCATCATTTATGGTCGGAACTATGATGGTATTTGATCATCTTTGAACCTCTGAGTTTCGTTTCTGATTGATGAAAACATTCTTGGCAAATGCTTTCACTGTAGGCTCTCTTGCAACAGTCCAAGAATTTCACCTCTAGCGGCACAATACAAATGCCCGTGGGTGTCCCTCTTAATGATGTTCCCATTTCTGAAAACCAACAAAATAGAACCAGAGTCCTATTCCAGAAGACCTTTTGTAATTTTGACTCTATTCTGAAGCCAATGAAACATTAACTCTGATTATGAAATGTAAAACTTTATGGCATTTTAACTTTAAAATTCCAATAAACTACTTGCAACTTGTTATGGTATTTACTTAGCAATAATTTATAAAATATGGCATTTTATGAATACTAAGTGAACAGAAAAAGTTCTGTAGCCCATTGCACTATTTGGGAAATACTACTGAAGGTTATGTTGCAGACCATAAAGGCCAGTGTTAAGGATATTAATTCAAGCTTCTTACCTGCATTTTAGCCATTCCCTTCTGAATTAGTAAAAGTGTTGCATGTAAAGCTACAGGCAGTGGGTCAGTTGGGTGATCTCATGTACTGACCATCTTTCATCTCGATTCAAGGGTTTCTTAATACTTAATTTCTACAAATGTTTGTTCCTTAACAGAATTGCCAGTGTCTCCAAGATCTTTCCCACCCTTATGTTGTACAAGATGTGGGAGGAAGGAAAAGTCACATCTCTCGATGACCCGTTGGAACGTTACGCCCAGAACTTTGTTATTAAGAACCCTCTGGGAAGGCTCAAGGACTCAGAACAGAGATACACAGCAGATGGGCTCATTTTTTTGGAAAAAGGCTCAATGCCACTTAAGCCATCACCTGTTACCTTGCGCAGAATGGCCAGCCAGCTCTCAGGTGAGACAGCACTGCTACCTGCTTGGTCTCTGCTCACCACTATGCCACTTGAAAGAGACCACACAGAGAATAAACCATATGCCAGCGATAAAAAAGGTTGCTGCTGAAGATGTTTCCTAGTGCGGTCCCTGCACCTTTGCACTTCCCAGAGGTCAGGCACTTGGAAGCAAGCTGTCAGCAGCTTCATGAAACGCTAAAAGGAAACTCTTGTCCAGGCCATCTGCTAGGAAGCAGGCCAAGCTGCACTGTGGGCAAGGTGAAATACATATTCACCTTGCATGGGAGTTGTTTTTCCCATGCAAGGTGAATATGTATTTCTTTTAACACAGTAGCATGACCTGAAATCAGGCTCCAATTGCATAACAGTTTTTTGTACTCCAGCCCAGAGTGCTCTCATTTTTCTGAGAGGTAGAGTTGAAGGTCCAAGTGGCACCAAACCTCTTTGCTTTTAACAGATAGACCTTGATCGCTGAGCTAAATTTAGCTGTCAGTGTGGTTCCTGATCTGGGATTCCTGAGCTATTAATAGCTTTGTACTTGCTGGCAGAAGACTATTGATCTGTTGCTACCTTCATAATTGTGTAACCCTTACGCTAAGGTAGAAGAAGCTCACAGGACTCAGGACAACCTTAAACTTTTTCAGAAATAAATCTGCTAGTACTTGACTCAGAGATTCCAGAATTTAATGGCCAAAGAGACTGCCAATATCTCATGTAGCATTTGATTAAACTCCGTAGCACCTGCGTTATTCCAGATTGGAATAAATGCCCTAAAATTAGGATCTAAGATCAAAGTAGCATGTAGGCAAATTGAAGTACCTCAGGATAGGGTACAGCATCACCTGAAGCAAGCCTATATCAAAATAAGGGTTCCTCAAAAAGGAATGCTGTAACTGAAATCCGGAAACAAAGAGACAAACAACCCAAAGTGGCCAGTGGCAGCAGAAGGCAGAAAGAAAGATGTGTGCATACCCCTGCCCAGCCGCTCTCCCTGCAGACAAGGTCTTGCTCTAGCCACCCTGATGATGTCCTCAGGACCACCAACTCTGCCTGGTTCCCTCTGACTCTCAGGAGCACCTGAAGCTGGTCTGGCTGCTCCTTGCAGGAGCAGTGTGTGCTGGGGCTACCAGCTCCCAGCCCTGCTGCAGTTCCCTGTCACCTAATGAGGTGTGAGGTATGCCCTAGAAATGCTTGTAGGAAGCATACATCAAAAGTGTACCTGGTCATAGCATAATTGCTTGTAATGTGCAACCGTTCCATTGCTTCCATCACTGTGATAGATTTGTGTCCCTGCTTAGCTCCTTTTATGTTCCTATGTCTTTTTTTTTAAGAATGTGGCACAAATTTCCAGACCACACCAGCAGGATGCACCAGCCAGCTTGTACCCTGACAATTTAGTAGAAGGAGAAGCACAGTTTCAAAATCCCAACTGAAAAGCAGATGAATGTTGAGTTCACATGTTACATTTCCTGTCTGTCAAAAACCAAAAAGGAATAGGTTCTGCTTAGCATCAAGATCAAAGCCACTGCATGACATATTGTAAAGTATTTGTCATCTAAATTCTTCCAGTGGAAACTGATCTATAATATATCCTCATTATCTGGGCTTTTCTACATTGCGTATTACAAAAGTAACTCCAAAGATTTTTCTCCTCAACAATTGATGGGTACGTTGCTAGATGGAAGCTCCAGCTTGTTAAGACTATGATTTTCAAATTGTATGAATGACAGTATGAGATGGTATTTTAAATTATTAACAGCTTGCTTGCTATATCAATTAGCAGCCCATGAGGTATAAATCAATGACTGGATTTTCTGTTATGCTCACACATTCTCTGTTTTATCATTTCTAATCAGCCTCGAGACAGACATTGCACTGCTCTCATGGCGCTGGTTGAACTCTCCCATGGCACAACATTTTCTTTGCTGCCATTGTGGCAAGTAGGAAATGAAGGAGCCCATTGTCTACTGGAAGATGCTCAGTGCATCTCTTATCTGGTCATTCAGCTGCACAAATAACCACCGACCAGAAGCAGAAAAAGTGTTCTCATTCCAGTTCAAATCCCAAGGTTGAGAATAGGGCCTCATTCAGCTTTGCCATGATTAAGCACATGCTCGCTGAGCAGACGATTGCAAGTAATTTTTCTGTCATGCACCCTTCCTGATTTCCTCCTAACCTCTAAATCAAAGTCAGCTGTAAACTGCAATGAGGATTTCATTCCAGATGTAATCCAAGTTCGGGACTTGGCAAGCCATAGATCCAGTGCAAAGGAGTTGTGGCATCTTAAAAATGTTCTGGCCAAAAGTTTTTAGGGAATCCATGTTCAGTGTTGTGGAATAAAAAGCAAAAAAACCTTCAATTTTTCTACATTCAGAAACCCTAAATAACTGTTGGTAAAGCTGAAAAAAAAGATAAAAAATGCTAAAAGTGCTTTAAGCCAAGCTTGGAATGGTTCAGAGAAGTTCAAGCCCTCTGTAGTGACATGTAAAGAAAAAACCCTGTGTTTAAGGGGGCTGGTACACACCTTTGTAGTCAAGGGAATACATGGAAATACGGACAGGGATTTCCCCAACACTCACTATGTCCCTCTCTTCCAAAATTCATTTGGGAATACATGGTATTTTTAGTAATCTATCAAGGTATTTTTACTGAAATGTAACAACCCAGAGTTGGTGCTGGGGTAAGACTTATGTTACATAGATTCAGTGGTCCATGACTAGAATATTGTGTCCTGCAGTCCAGCATGAACAGGTCCCTACAGCACATTTACTAGGCATATAAAGCATATGTGTGCATCATTTTTGTTTCCATCTTGACATTGAATCCTGCCTTTTGCTCACTCTTCACCAGACTCAAAGTTTCCTGGACTATGATTTGTCTCAAATTGTTAACTTCTCTTTTCCATGGCACAGGTCTGCCCAGGAGGCTGCGATCTACCAGCCTGCTGTGGAAAGGCAATACACAAGACGCTCTAGCGCTCCTGAAAGATGACATCTTGGTCGCTGATCCTGGAACCAGGTCATATATATTCACTTATGAGCTTTTGCTCCGGGTTTGTGCTCTCCATTGATATTAGCCCCATCTGCAGGCTCCATGGCCAATAGATAAAATACAGCCATTCCTAAAGGGAGCTTCAGCCATCTAGGCTGGAATTTTAGCCGTCTTAGGCTGGAAAGAGCGACTGTTGAAGGTGCCAGGGTTCTTTAAAATGCGTATAGACCCTGAGTGAGAAGCCTAGATGAGGAAAATTAAACTGCTATAGCTAGGTCCAATGAGCCTTAAATTGGGAAAGATGCAGATTTTCAAGAGTGGAAAGGCATGTTAATTTAATTGGTTTAAATCATCGTAGATTTCACTTAAAATCATGCTATTTCTGTAGTGATTTCATGTCTAAATTATCTATAAGATCTATTAATGTTTGTTACAATTTATATAGCCTGTTAAAAGTCTATTACCTGAGTAGTTGCAAACACTCAAAAATACGAACAGTGGACAGCAGGTGAGGGAAAGGATTCAGACTAACTGGGAAAAACTTTCCAAGTCTGCAAAATCTTTAGGGAATACAATTAAATTCTGAAATAATTTGCCAAGGTTGCTGAGGATTCACCGTGACTTGAAGTCTGAAAGCTTAGAAAACTTAGAAAACTCAATGGCTCGATCTTGGCAACCTTGTAATAGGCCTGTCCAATGTCATGTAGGAGGTTACAACAGATATTCCTTAAAGGTTTTTAAGACTTTAATATCATCATCTTCTCTTATGCTCACCATTAAGGTACATAAGGACATCCACTCATAGTCTCTCAAACCCTTATTACTGGACTTGTTGATAGTTTTAACTGTCTCCCTGTTTCTGAGTACACTTCACAGCTAACAGATGATTCTTTGTAAAGGAAATTCCCATTTATTGATATAGAAATTTCAACATATTTTTCTGTGGATGTTGAAATTCAACTGCCTTTCAGACACAAAATTTTAGCTCCAGAATGCATTTATGCTTGGGGTAGAAAGATATATGTTCATCATGATTTTATTCAGCTAGATGCGGTGGCAATGGTTGAAGTGGTACCAAATTTATGATCTAAATAGGCCTCAGTGAGATGTCTAGCTTCACATAATTAAAAAAACGCAACAAACAAGATGGAAAACATCAAGAATTTTGAAAATGTGTTTGAAAAAAAGTTGCCCATTCATGTCTTCTTGTCATTAAACTTCATTCAAGTATAAAGACTTATATAACTTCATAGATATTATATAACTTCATAGATAACTTCATAGATATATTCAAGGGGAAATCATGCCTGACTAATCTGATAGCCTTCTATGAAGGTGTGACTGGATGGATAGATGAGGGGAGAGTGGTAGATGTGGTCTACCTTGACTTCAGCAAGGCGTTCGACACGGTCTCCCACAGCATCCTCATAGGGAAGCTTAGGAAGAGTGGGTTAGATGAATGGACAGTAAGGTGGATAGAAAACTGGTTGAAAGACAGAGCTCAGAGGGTCGTGGTTAGGGGCACAGAGTCCAGTTGGAGATCAGTGACGAGTGGTGTTCCCCAGGGGTCAGTACTGGGCCCAGTCCTCTTCAATATATTCATCAACGACTTGGATGAGGGGATAGAGAGCACCCTCAGCAAGTTTGCTGATGACACAAAGCTGGGGGGGGTGGCTGACACACCGGAAGGCTGTGCCGCCATACAGAGAGACCTGGACAGGCTGGAGAGTTGGGCGGAGAGAAACCTTATGAAATTCAATAAGGGCAAGTGTAGGGTGCTGCACCTGGGGAGGAATAACCCCCTGCACCAGTACAGGTTGGGGGCTGACCTGCTGGAGAGCAGCTCTGTGGAAAGAGACCTGGGAGTCCTGGTGGACAACAGGATGACCATGAGCCAGCAATGTGCCCTTGTGGCCAAGAAGGCCAATGGCATCCTGGGGCGCATCAAGAAGAGTGTGGCCAGCAGGTTGAGGGAGGTCATCCTCCCCCTCTACTGTGCCCTGGTGAGGCCACACCTCGAGTACTGTGTCCAGTTCTGGGCTCCCCAGCTCAAGAAGGACAGGGAACTGCTGGAGAGGGTGCAGCATAGGGCTACCAAGATGATTAGGGGACTGGAACACCTCTCTTATGAGGAAAGACTGAGGGAATTGGGTCTGTTTAGTCTGGAGAAGAGACGGCTGAGGGGTGACCTTATTAATGCTTACAAATACTTAAAGGGTGGGTGTCAGGAGGATGGGGCCAGGCTCTTTTCAGTGGTGCCCAGTGACAGGACAAGAGGTAACGGGCACAAACTTGAGTATAGGAAGTTCCATCTCAACACGAGGAGGAACTTCTTTACTTTGAGGGTGGCAGAGCCCTGGCACAGGCTGCCCAGAGAGTCAGTGGAGTCTCCATCTCTGGAGACATTCAAAACCCGCCTGGACGCGTTCCTGTGCAACCTGCTCTAAGGTGACCCTGCTCTGGCAGGGGGGTTGGACTAGATGATCTCCAGAGGTCCCTTCCAACCCTATGACTCTATGATTCTATGATTCAATGATTCTATGATTCTATGATATTAAAGACTGAAGCACTCAGGTGTCTTTAATGACTAAACATTCCTGAATGCTGCTTTGTAGACTTTTAAGTGCTTTTTAAGGTGCTTTTACCATCTTAAGGTAGCTTAGGTGCTCTAAGTGATATTACCATGTTAAATCTCCAAAAAGGCTTATTTGGGATTTTGAGACCTTTAAGGTAAGCACCTGTAACTCTCAACTCCGCTTTTAAAAAGAACAATTCGTGAACAATTATAAACAACAAGCCAGGATATGCAAATATATAGATTTTTGCACAAAGGTGGTTTGTTTTTTTTTTAGTTTTCCATCCCCAGCCCTCTTTCTGTACATAGTAGTTAAATAGCTCTGCTGATGTTCCCAGAAGGAATTTCTCTTTCTTTATGTAACAAAGCAACAACATTCAGTTTTTCTCTGTCCCTCCTTCATCTCTCCTCTCTCTTTAGCATGTCATCTGATAAAATGAGAATTTTTCCCCAAAGAGAGACCCAGCCACTGTTTTTTTCATAGTCATACCCACACTGCATCACTGAGGTAAGGCTGATCCAGGTATATTGTTCGTCATTTTCAGATGCCACTACAGCAATTTGGCCTTCTCACTGATGGCACACGTGCTAGCCGACCATGCAGCTGAGGGGCAATACCAGCGCTGGATATCAGAGAACATCCTGGACCGCCTGGGCATGGAGGACACTGGCTTCGACATCACACCACCAGTCCGCTCCCAGATGGCTGTGGGTTTCTATGGCAGCCGTCAGCCAGCCCCTCTCTATGACCTTGGCTGGTACAGGCCTTCTGGCCAGATGTACTCCACAGCTGCTGACCTTGCCAAGCTGGCAATGGTCTTCTTAGGCACCTACCACCGTCGTCTCCTAGAACCTGACACACTGAAGACAATGCTGACGCCACTGTTTAAATGCTCCACTGAATACTTTGCTAACAAGACCGGCACACCCTGGGAGATTAATGAGCAATTGGGATATGATGTCATTAGGAAGGACGGAGACCTCGACGGTTATTCAGCTACCTTCTCTCTTATCCCCAAGCTCCGCCTAAGCTTCATTGTGCTGATGGCAGGGCCCAGGCCTCAGGGTGGAGATATTGTGACTCAGACATATGAGTATCTTATTCCTGCCATGGAGACAGCCTTCAGAGAGGCAGAGAAAAGCTTGATTCCTCCTCCAAGTCCAGGCCCTTATGTTGGCTACTATACCTATTCCAACCTGACTTTCTATGAGATCAAAGTTGGACCTGGTGGGGTGCTGGTCATGCAGCAGTTTGGGCCTCATGTGGAAGAGCTGATTCCTGAAAAGTACCGGACAATTAAGCTCCACCACCTGGAAGATCGCGTTTTCCAAGTTGTTTTTGACAAGGAGTTCCCATGTGTTCTGCACCTGGGCTCTGCCTCCATCTCACTGGAGACCCAGAATGGCCAGCTCTTCAACTTTTATCCGTTCGATCGCAAGGGTTTGTCTCCTGGCTTTGATGCACCAGGGCTGAACACCTACAATGTGGTGCGTGTACATCGTAAACCCGTATTCTATAGCTAAACGTCCCCTCTACTTTTCTGACTACTTCTGGGAGGTGGCTCCAAATCTGTGTCTTACCAGATTCTCCTGTCTGTGTGGCTTTATGGATGCCATTTCAAGGGGAAAGATGGTGACAAAAGGCTCTTTTGCCCAACAAATACATCATGTCCTGTACATACATACTTCTAAAATGACTTTAATGGCTTGCAATCCCTGGCAGTGCACAACAGGCCAGCTAATATCTGGAGATGCCTGCAGAAAAAAGAGATGGGAATGTGCTGGATGGATGGTGTTTGGATGCCATAAAAAAGAGCTGACCACTTAAGTCTCCACACTTACGTTGTCTGTTTGATGACCATTGTGGTGATTGACTGGTATCATCAAAGGCTGAGAACTTCCCGTGTCTCAGAAAATATCTCTTCTTCATTCCAAGGGTTTTCCAAGGCTCTTCAGGAGCCTGTCTACCATGAACAAGATTCCTCACCTGGGTTTGCCAAAAGCATTATGTGCTAGAATATGGCACCAGCGTGGTAGCAGGACCTGCTTGTGATACCTGGGAAGTGAGAGTCCATTTCCTTCCTGGGTTACAACAAGTAAACTGTGAAAAGAGCAGACAGCAATGTGGTTATGTCTTGGCTCCATGGATTTCCGCTAAAGTGGTGGTCACACAAAGGGTATTGTAGCACTTAAGTATAGAAGCTGAAGCTTACTCCCGTGAGCAGGGCCATATGAGCATATACTGGTATATTCCAGCTGCACTCAGGTTTGTGACTATCTCAATATATAGGCAAGTGCGTCACTGTGGTGTTTAAGTACAGGAATGCATGACAATCTTTATGTGTGTTTTGGGCAGGCTGTTGTAAGGATTGCATTTATGCAGGCATGAGGGAGGATGCTAAGGGAAAGCGCATTAGCCTGGGGACCATTACATTCAGAACAGGTACACCTGCAAGCAATCTGCAAAGCCACAGGTGCATTTTCTTGTCCCTTGTGCCCACTCAATGCCAAGGCAGGCAGGGCAGATGATATGTCATTAATAGCCAACACCATATCACTGTGATGGGAACAGTGTCAAGCACGAGTGCAAGATGGCAAGTACCACTAACTGAGGAGTCTTGCCTCCTGAAATGCCCCTTCAAGTTTAGGAAAGTACTGTGATTGCAGCCTTAACTGGAGCCTGAAATAAATGCAAGCAGAGGGTCAGGGCCAGATAACTCTTACCTTAAAAGGAATAGCCTAGCTGCAGAGTATGGCAATGGTGGTACAGCATGGAAATCCTGAAGGAAGTGCAAAAAGGTAGGCATACTAGCACAATCAAGGACCCTTCAAAGTGCATGTTCTCTCATACAATAACTGGTATGAGGTTGGATCCTCTTGCAGAAGATGTCCTCCTGCTGCTGTCCACACAGTCTTGAAAGTGGACGTGTCTCAGAGAACATGAGAAAATAAATCTCTCTGCCTCCATTCTCTCTTGTTGTCTCTCTCTGTTTTCACTCTGTGTGCAGTTCTTCAGCTTCAGTTTTGAGAAGAGAAACCATCACTGAAGGCCTAGAAATCTGTGATTCACAAACTTGGTTCCCTGCCTCTTTTCATACAATTTCAGTTCCCTGGTAAACACATGAAATAATGTAACCTTGCCTTACAGGCAGTCATAGTTGCTGCTGTATTGGTTTTCTCTGGACTTTGTAGGTGATTACATTTCATACCTTGTACAGCCCCATATGTTTAAGTATTTAATCTGAGCTATCAGCAATAAACTGTATGTAAATTCTTGCTGCTGTCATGTGTGATCATTCCCAGCGGTATGTGTGCAGGCAGATATGTTGCACTATAGTTGATTTCCTGTAGAAGTGCCTACACTCTGTCACGGCATGCCTGATACAAGAGTGCTCTCAGGGCTTTGAGCTCACAAGATGTAACGTCTGATTGCCTGGACGCGTTCCTGTGCAACCTGCTCTAAGGTGACCCTGCTCTGGCAGGGGGGTTGGACTAGATGATCTCCAGAGGTCCCGTCCAACCCTATGATTCTGTGATTCTGTGATTCTGTGATTGCAAGATATTTGAGCAGTCTAACCCTGGTCTTTTTGAGTGAGGGCTAAGTGCCAGTTTGGGGCTGTTCATCTTGCTTTGGAACAAAAGAAGTGATTGTTTATGAGCTTGTAAAGCTCGTCTCACCAAACCTTGGATCACACTGGGAAGGTAAACAAGAGCTTCCTACGCTGCCCCTTCTTGTGGGTAGGAGAGCACCTGGTATGGAGAGGAGGAAGGAGACCTTGGGATGCCTGTACAGAGGATTTGGGAGAGGCTGTGTGTAGCAGGCAGGATAAGATGGAGTTTTGGAGGACCCCAGTCAGACACGGCGAGCAACCAGAGTCAAAATGCTGAGTCAATGCTACAAACACAAATTTCCAATTTCTTTCTGACACTTCATACCTAACAGTATGCTAAGAAAAGCAGAACCAGCTTCTATGACCTAGTGTGATCTGACTCATGTTAGCAGGTGCTTTATGCCAGCTTTAACTGTTCTTCATAAACTTTCTATTTTAATATGGAATCTAAGTTACCATTCTGAGTAATTTTTTAAGCTTTTGTGTATGCTTGTTGCTGAATTAAAAAATATCCCAATGTCAGAGACTGGCTCCAACAACAGGTGCAGAAAACATGTAAAAGTCTGTCTAGCTGCTCACTTTTCACTGAAGTGTGTGTTTTAAAAGGTGATCAGATGTGTCTGCAGCAGCCTATATAAACACTGCTTTTAAAAATGTTTTTATAATTACTCATAAGGGAACCAAACAAATAGAATATGCTTCATTAACATCAAAAAGAGACAAGAACAAAACTTACTTATTGGTTCAGGAGACAAAATTCTAGTCTAAGGAGTACTGGTGAAACCACATAATATTGTAATAGTGTCCCTGAAAACTGTATTTAGTCTACAAATTAAAAGGCTTTGGGCCACTAAGAATAAGATTAATCTGGCAAAATATAAACAGCTATATCTGAGCTAGCTCCTTTAAGCTCCTTTCTACTCAGTGAGCTTTAATTACTGTAGTCAGTAGAGTGGATTCATCTCATCTTAAAGCATATATTTAGAATAAGTTGATGAGTCACACTCTTGTGAATCCTCAATGTCCAGTTGCTTGAGATGGACTCAATCCTTGCTATCACAAGCAATTCTTCAGTTAGAAATAAAACACTTTGGTAAGATTATGAAAGTATTACCTGCCTGCCAGGTAAGGACAAGTTGTGAACTTGTTACATCAACAATTGCCCTGAAGAGCTGAAGTTCACTGATTAGCAGGCCCAAAGCAGAACATTGGTGACATTTGTTGTGGTCCCATGCTAATATAATGTTAGTTAGGACAACTTCTTCCCTTTTAGAAGAACTCTACTTTCAGGAATAGTAGCTCAAGTGAGGATGGTATCAAGCTTCAAGTTTCAAGCTACGTTTTGAAAACAGCAATTTATCCCTCCATACTTCGCTTCTTCATACTTATATTTCTGAACCAGAAATGTGTGGCCCAAGTTGTTTACTGGACACCATCTTTGCAGAGCTTTTTTTGTTTCAATGATGGGAGTAAGATGATGCGTCTGTCTGCCTGCAACCACCACCAGAGCAGGACTCGGAGAAAAAGGACGAAGTCAGGCTAGCCAGGACTGGGCCTTGGTGTTAGAGTCTGAAAGTTTATTAAACACTAACTCCAGGTTGCCTGTTTTCCCCCTCAGAAATGTATTGATGTTTTTGTCACAAAGGAATGTGTTAAGCCCCTGTGATGTGAAGCACAAGCTTTTTGACTTTTCAGTTCCACAGAAGCTTGTAGGAGTTGTTTAAAAAGAAATGTCAGCATCCACCCTTTAAGAGTGAGAAGAGATTAAGAGAGATGCTGAGTCAAAGACAGTCCCTGTCTCCTTTTCACCCATAAAGTGAATACCAACAAATGTTTAAGTACTTCACAGTTAGCAGGGAAGCTTCAATATATATTGCTATTAGGTGCAATTCTCACTCTAGATAAGGTCATGTATACTTCAAAATGCAAAGGCTAGAAGTCTGTTCGCAAGCTTAATCCTTTCTTGTCCATTCACTTCTGCCTTTATGAAGAGTCTGAAATCTCATGACTTGATTTATAGAGCTGCAGGTCAGCAGTTGCAAAGAAAATAGATGCCAAAAAATGTCGAACGCTGTCTCCAGAGAAGTGAGACAATCTCCATTTACATTTAATAGGCATTTGTGCATCCCAGCTGAGCATGAGCTGTTGGCTTAATGTGACAATGGCTCTCTGTAGGGCTCATCCTTGCAGACATGACATAGTATATCACCAGCAGAGACAACTCTTGCTTTAGTTCACCAGGTAAAATCCTGTGTTTGCATGAAAGAGTTCTTAGTTTCAGGCCTGTCTTACTTCTGGGCTCCTGATCTTGTGACTGTAGAGGACACACTCTGTGGGCAGTTTCCAACATCAATAAGAGGCATAGCTAGTATCTGAAGTCCAGTGTCATAAGGTGAACACTGTGTTCAAGTGAAAAGTATCTTGTACTTGTGTGCTGGCCTTGCAGTGAATCCCAAGGGAGGGGGAGAATGCACATCCAGCTCAGCAGCAGACCAGATCTTGGGAATAGCTATTGAAATGAGAAGAGAAGAGGCTGTAGATGATAGGATTGATGTCAGAACTCAAGATGAAGATCCTTATCAGGATGTGGACACTCTGGAAGACCATGTGTACCAGGTCTGCCCAGTGGACACCAGAGCTCCACAGCAGGCTCTCTGCCTGAAACACAAACCAGCATGTCATGAACACCGTCATGAATACCATGACATATGCAGACAAGAGGAATCAGGAAATGAAAGCGAAACAAAGCATTAAACAAAAACAGAGTCCAGAAGCAGAGAGGACTGGCTGAGAAACACTGTTAACGGTGTCCCTAAGGACTGCTAGGGAACCTAGGCAAAAATGCTGCATGCTGTTATGTGAGGGATTGCTCCAGTGGGACATGCTGAAGTGCAGCTCAAACCATCTGATACTATTTAATCAGGCATTTGGCTTGGTTTTCATGGAATATAATGACTGAAAAGTATAACAAATTGACTACAAAAGACTATCACCCAGCAGGTACTAGAAAGACTGGAGGGGGAGGGAGCAAGACAAAGGAGCTCCACATTCCCTAGAAAGAAAGATCAACTAGCCTGATGCTAACATCAGGTCTCAATATAGGGATAAATGAAAATAGGTCTCAGTGTCTTCACGTTTGAAGTAAAAGGGAAAAATGAGTCAGGAGACCAAGAAAGGCTTTGCTTTTTGCTTCTAGTGGCACTTTTTGATCTGTCACCACAGTCTGAACAAGGTAGTATGGCAAGAGCTGATCCCTAGTCCTGTGAAAGTAGAGCTCAGTAGGATTCAGACTCAGTAGGATTTGTCTTGGTTTGGGTGTCTTCTGAGGGACACGGAACTGAGGGAAAGTGTTTTGGATCACTATGAGCCTGAAAGTCAATGCTTCTAGGTAATATGAACCATGGATTTTCATATTATATTTGTAGAATCATTTTGGTTGGAAAAGACCTTTAAGATCATCAAATCCAACTGTTAACCCAGCACTGCCAAGTTACCACTAAACCATGTCCCTCAGCAACACATCTACATCCCCTCCAGGGATGGTGACTCAACCACTTCCCTGGGCAGCCTGTTCCAATGCTTGACAACCCTTTCAGTGAAGAAATTTTTCCTTAAATCCAATCCAGACCTGCCCTGGTGCAATTCCCTTAACAGGCTATAACATGGCTTTTCATAAATTGGGGCATTGTTATTCATAACTTTCATAGTAGGCAGGATTCCCAGGTATATATTATCAGAATATCACACAAGTGATATTTAGTGACACATGGGGGGCAGTGAGAGAGTTTTTTGTTTTCTGAACCATGCAGTTTGCTTTCTCCTAGTAATCACTGCCAGACAGAGGAATGGCTTACAGTTCCCAAACTGTGTGTTTGCCCAAGCACAGTACTTGTTTAGGTATAATGATGATCCCTGATGTTTCAAAGGGGAAAACTAGCATAAGTAGCAATTTTGAGGACAAAGGAGATAAAAAATGTGTAAATGCCCTTGGTTAAAATCTCAGAATTTGGATATTGTTATTAAAGACCAGCTACCACTTTGTCCGATTACCAAGTGGTCTTTAGATGCCAGAAATTATTGGACCAGCCTCAGGATGCAAAGCGTATGTGGAGTACTGCAGAATGCAGAGAAAATGCTTGTAGAGGGACAAAACCACTGGGCAGATAGTTGTGCTGGAGAAAGGACTGCAGGCATGTGGCTTCTCAAAGAATCACAGAATCAGGGACCTCTGGAGATCATCTAGTCCAACCCCCCTGCCAGAGCAGGGTCACCTTAGAGCAGGTGGCACAGGAACGCGTCCAGGCGGGTTTTGAGTGTCTCCAGAGATGGAGACTCTACCACCTCTCTGGGCAGCCTGTGCCAGGGCTCTGCCACCCTCAAAGTAAAGAAGTTCCTCCTCGTGTTGAGATGGAACTTCCTATACTCAAGTTTGTGCCCGTTACCTCTTGTCCTGTTGCCGGGCACCACTGAAAAGAGCCTGGCCCCATCCTCCTGACACCCACCCTTTAAGTATTTGTAAGCATTAATAAGGTCACCCCTCAGCCGTCTCTTCTCCAGACTAAACAGACCCAATTCCCTCAGTCTTTCCTCATAAGAGAGGTGTTCCAGTCCCCTAATCATCTTGGTAGCCCTATGCTGCACCCTCTCCAGCAGTTCCCTGTCCTTCTTGAGCTGGGGAGCCCAGAACTGGACACAGTACTCCAGGTGTGGCCTCACCAAGGCAGAGTAGAGGGGGAGGATGACCTCCCTCGACCTGCTGGCCACACTCTTCTTGATGCACCCCAGGATGCCATTGGCCTTCTTGGCCACAAGGGCACATTGCTGGCTCATGGTCATCCTGTTGTCCACCAGGACTCCCAGGTCTCTTTCCACCGAGCTGCTCTCCAGCAGGTCGGCCCCCAACCTGTACTGGTGCAGGGGGTTATTCCTCCCCAGGTGCAGCACCCTACACTTGCCCTTATTGAATTTCATAAGGTTTCTCTCCGCCCAACTCTCCAGCCTGTCCAGGTCTCTCTGTATGGCGGCACAGCCTTCTGGTGTGTCAGCCACCCCCCCCAGCTTTGTGTCATCAGCAAACTTGCTGAGGGTGCTCTCTATCCCCTCATCCAAGTCGTTGATGAATATATTGAAGAGGACTGGGCCCAGTACTGACCCCTGGGGAACACCACTCGTCACTGATCTCCAACTAGACTCTGTGCCCCTAACCACGACCCTCTGAGCTCTGTCTTTCAACCAGTTTTCTATCCACCTTACTGTCCATTCGTCTAACCCACTCTTCCTAAGCTTCCCTATGAGGGTGCTGTGGGAGACCGTGTCGAACGCCTTGCTGAAGTCAAGGTAGACCACATCAACCGCTCTTCCCTCATCTACCCATCCAGTCACACCTTCGTAGAAGGCTATCAGATTAGTCAGGCATGATTTCCCCTTGGTGAATCCATGCTGAGTACTTCTGATAGCCTTCTTTTCCTCCACATGCCTTGAGATGATGCCCAGAACAAGCTGTTCCATCATCTTTCCAGGGATAGAGGTGAGGCTGACCGGCTTGTAGTTCCCCGGGTCCCCCTTCTTGCCCTTTTTGAAGACTGGAGTGACATTGGCTTTCTCATTGAGTTATCCAGTGACTCAGGGATGAAACAGCTGTACTGAAACTCTACTGTACTTAGATATGGTTATAGAAGGGGCTATAATGAAAGCTGATCACATCAGGCCCTAGTAGCTCCGTAGATGATCTCCTCTCCTTATTAAAATGCAAACAAGACAGAAAAAAACTCCAGAAAATATTTTGCGATACTAAGTTAAAATTCAGATTAAGAAAGGGCTTGATAACAGTGAGAGATACTAAAATATTTCAAAGAGCTATTTACATTTGTTCTTTAAATATCTTGCTTAAAGCTGCTGTCACTGTGAAATGCAAAATCTCAACTTATCCAAGAGATCATGCAGGTTCATATATTTTCTCTTGACTGCTTGCACAACATTTTGTTGATCTTTTTTGCCTTCCGCTGTTCCTCTGGGTATCTCCGTTGAGCTTGATATCTTCATGTCTTCCTCTGCTTCTGTCTAGCTTCCTCAAAGACAGCTGCCCCTTGGTGAGATGGCAGTCAATTATCAGCCATAGCACTGTGATAATGATCAAGGGGACAAAGAAGTCAGTGGCAGTGCTCTGAATAAGCAGTCTATAGATGTATGTAGTTTTCAGCACAATGCGTATGACAGATTCCTCTTTCTTCCCTAGAGAAGGAAGACAAAGTGCTCTAACGTGCCAGCTGGCATGATCATAATATATTTCGTCTGTCCCCAACACTGGCTTGCGTTGGCAATGCCTTTGTCCTGAAAACCACCAAGGACAAAGATTCCCTACTGGTCTAGTACCTGAACCCAAATTGCACCACTTCTTTCAGATGAAACTTCTCCTGATGTCCAACTTGAACTTCCCTTTACAATGTGGCTGTTGCTTCTTACATACGTCTACCAAAAAGGAATTGAATCTGTCCTCTGTTTGTAAACGCCCTTAAAACGTTAAAAGGTTTGTTTGCTGCTATTAGACACCACCACTCCTTCCTCTCAGCTGGACAAAACAGACCTCATAGGTCATGTGTCACTGACCATCATCTTGATAACCCTCAGCTAGACCCTTTCCAGTTTCTCTATATCCTTTTTGAGATGGGGTCCTTGCATCTTGATGTTGAAAAGTGCAGTTCCAGTAGAATAGCCTGGGGTATCAGCAGCTCAGAGAGGATAATTTGACCAGTCTTATAATAAGTGTGTGGAAAGATGCCTCCATCTTAAAACTTTGTAACCAACTCTAATTGGCAAAACTGAATTCATGGAGGAAAGGAGAAGAATTACTGAGTGAAGCACCTCTTCTCAGATAGTTTTATTATCTGACACTTCTTAGGAGGAAGGGATTCATGATTACCACAGTTTCACCTAAAAAGAGAAAAAAAAATCAGTCATCAGGAAAGTGCATGTTACGTTTTGTTTGAGGATTACAGTAAGAAAAAACAAAGGATCTGAGCAAAAAAGGGCTGGAGGTACTGCGATATTCACCGTAGCAAAGCTGAAATGCTGTGTCATGTCCTGAAGCCAATGCCTAAATTATGCATCCTCCAGTTGAAGCCAGATGTTCTAGAACTCTCATTCTCAGCCTGGACAAGTCTCTATCAGCATCTCTCTGTAACTTTGTTTCTGCACTGAGGTGCCAATGTCACAGTTTTCCTTTGAAACAAGGTGTCTTTTTCTCATTACAGCAATGAGTCCAAGAAGCCTGAATGCAAATCTCTCAGATCAGTTCCCTGTTCACAAAGAGTGGTATTTTTGCCTTTCCTGGTCAATGCTGGACCCCTGGTAGCCAGGCAAATACATCGCTACCAGCAGGAAGCTGAAGAATCATCAGTACAGAAAGAGACTAGAAAGTCCCTAGATCAGGTGGTTCAATTTTTCACACAGTGACCACCTAACATGTCCCATCTGGGAATAAACAGCTTACTCAACTTTCCAGCTATTTGTTGGCTCATTGCCCTCAACTTCCTGTCAGATTTCTCAGTCCTTTTCAGACTCAATGTAGCTGTGTTAGCTTCTCTTCACAGCTGCCATCTCTCCACGGAGAGGTGACTTTTCTCCCATTCTCTATTACAGCTATGTCACATTTATCCCAAGCACTCATTTCTCAAGCTTGTGTGTCTTCTGGTTACTCCAGTACACAGAGTAGTCACCTTCCACCCCCTTCTTCTCAGAGCCTAAAATGAACCATATCCCCCAGGTTCACATTATTCACACATTGTCCTGGAAAGAACTTTTTTTTCTCAATTTGCTGTACTGTGGCACACCCAATCCATCCTCCCACGGCTAATAAGCAGACATAATTTTAATGGTAAAAGTAGAATTATTGCACAAACAGCACTGGCATTGCCTGGCTGAAATACAATAATACTACAATATTAGCATTAGCCACATTGAAAAATGACTATAAAATTTAAATAAATAAATAAGTAAAGAGAGGATCTTTCATGCCCAAATATGCTCAAGGACATCTCAGAATAGCAAAAAAATATAAAAAATCAATTTCCTAACTGGACAGGAGGATTCCATGCCCTTTGACAGACATGTAAACAGGAATTGCAAGAATGCACCAATAGTTCAAGTATATGATGCAGTCACCAGCCAACACTGAAATGGTGTGCTTAACCTGTAATTTAGAGTCTAATTATTTACCATAGTGTCACGTCCCACTCTCAGGAAAGAGGGGGGGGTAAGTGACTTCAGATTCGTAAATTATCAACGGCCCAGACTAAGGTGAGATAAATCTCAAGATCCACATAGAAACATTTATTAGCTTACCAAAATGGTTAGTATAGGTCTTAACAAGTCCACGATAATTGGCTAGGAATATAACAAATTATGGCAAATGGTGAGGTATGCATTGTGTTACTTAACAACAGGTATAAGACAATTTATGGCAAGCGGTACTTAAGGTTGTACTTAAGGTTGTTACTTAACAACTCGAACTGTTACTTGACAATTCTAAGAGAAAAGAGAAGCTGAGGGATAGAGAAAGGAAAAGACAGAGAAAAAGACAGAGAGAAAGAGATCACCGGTCCTGGTTCCAGCGTCTTTTTCAGGGAATCTTCCCAGGCATAATCTTCCTCTTTCTTGGGAATAATCTTCCCAGGTACAGTCTTCTTTCTTGGGAAGAATCTTCCCAGGCACTAGCTTCTTCTTTTGTTTCTTCTTTGTTCCCCCTTAGGGGCACTTATTTTCCCCTTTTATGTTTGCTGAATTAGCATGGTCCACCCCCCTTGCTGAGGACAGCCTCGTCTCAGGTTTCTCCCTTCTCCCAGGTGACGTGTAGCATGATTTGGGTGGAGAAATGAGTGCCATAGTCATAAATGTTTAGCATGATCTCTATAATCTTCATTAGCATATGCAGGGTGTGCGCTTTCATATGCATTTCACGGATAATGAAGCAAAGGTTTCACGGATAATGAAGCAAAGGTCACTTATCGGATACAATGGCCTCGAGAACTGAGAACTAGCAAGCTCATCACACGAGTGGCAGAACTATCCTGTCTTCACAAGCCAGTTCTCCCACACTTTCAGGCGCCAGAAGTGTTAGCCTTATCAGTCCTTTGAAGGCCAGGCCTGCATTATTTGTTTCCTTGTGAGTGTTTGAGGCATTCCATTGAAGGCTTGGAGGGCCTTCTGCCCCTCATCAGGGAATTTACGGTCCGTCTCTTACACATGGCCACCTGGGAAACTCACAGACCTGCGTCTTGACAGTCTGCAAGCTCCTGTTTTCTTATCCCACTGGAAGCCCACTACATACCCAAAGTCACCTGTCTTCAGAGCATTTGGCCACTGAGAGCTCTGGTCGTTCATCCCAAATGAGAACACAAAGATCAATACGAGAGAGAGAAAGACTTACATATCAGGACAGTCCTCTTGCCGGTTGCTCCTGCCAAACCACTTTTACTAGGCTCTTGAAAGGAAATTGGACGGAGCTTATAAGTTCAGACTGACCTGTGCCATTCAGCCTCTCACAGACAAACCACACGTCCTCCCTTTTCCTTCAAATCTCAGCTTGGCAGTCCTTCTTGGAGTGGTTTGCCTCTCCCGATTTCTGCACTTCTCCCTCATACCCATGCTGTCCTCTTTATCATGGGTTCTCATGGCACAGTGCCACAGCAGGAAAGCAGAAGGGAAATAAGGAGGGGAATGGCTCCATCCTGCCTACTTGTGGTCTGGTAATAATTGCTCTCAGGCAGATGCCAGGCCTCCCCTGATAGCTGTTCCTTTTTCAGAACTCAATTATCAGACTCATGGTTTGATGCCAGCTCTTTCTGGAAGCTGCTCTGTCTGCTTTCATTTAGCTCACAATTTATTCCTCTAGGGAGTGATATTTCTGCTAGAGATGGGCAAGCACATTTTGTTTAATTTCAGTTCCACCTGAGCACCGCGGATTAGATGGCCTGATGCAATAGCACCCTGCTAACAAAAGGTTATGGAAAAACATGGGAAGAGAGAAGTCAGCAGGAGGATGAAATGAGCACAAGAGGGAGCTGAATGTATAGAGATTCTGAGGTGCTACCTGGAATAAAAATGTCCAGTCACAATTTCCAATCACATTTAGCTAATTATTGAATATACTGGTGAAGATGTAACAAAAGCAGTTGCTTAAACAGAAAACATGAAACCTAGGAGCAATGTGCTCCCAAGTTGAAACACATTGCGCTCTGCATTCACCCAAACTGTGGGTGAAACAATCTCTTGCTGACAATAGTAGGCCAATTCCAGAATAAAAAATGCTAAGCTGTCATACCTCCTCCTGTAATAGCTAGTAAACTCTTCACTGTGATAGTGTGCAATGCAGATTCTCCTAGGCCAGCATGTTTGACTGCAGTTGTTTTGAGTTCAGTCACATCATCCCTGAAAGTCTGTTGACATTGTGCTTATTGTAAGAGTTAAACTCCCTCAGGGATGTTGCTCTGATTTCCCCACCTGCCGTTGGATCTCTGTGCTCCTTCCTTGCGAGTGTGCAGAAAAGTCTTTTATCACAGTCTTTTGTGTATGTGATCCTTGGTGCGTGCCAGGAAAGCTGGGACAAACTGGGATGAGAACTGGCACACTTTCTGTGGATCATCTTAAAGACTGAGGGGGGTTAGTGACTCGGGGCATGGGACACGTTATAGGACACGGGGGAAGAGCATTTGAGGATTGCACAAGACTTACTATGGCATATTTAGGGGGGTAGGGAAAAAGACGAATCAAGGGGATTTTGAGAGGAACAAACATGGGAAAATAAAGGAATAAGGGACTAAGAGGAGCCTTCAGCTTCCCCTTCTCTTGTCCAACCTGGAAGATGTCAGCCCGCAGTCTGGCCTCATCCCAGTGTCATCTGATGCCACAGAAAGTCCTGTATCTGTCCTGAGTGCTTTCCTGATTGATCTGCATGAGTCAGCAGGGGCCAGACTTCATTGGGGTAATAGTCACTTTTTGCCATCGCAATGCATCCAAAAATGGGAGATGCCCACAAAGAAGTGTCTGCACGGTCTCCTGGATGGCTCCCAGGATGGCTGGCTTCCTAGAATTTTACAGTCAACATTGATTGATCTATATATGGAGGGTGACTTAATTCTTCCAGGAGGCAGTGTTTCAGCAACAGGATTATTGTCCTCCACTTTCCCTTGTATGTGCTTGAAGGGAGGAAGCACAGGTAGCATCCTATTGTCCTGGCATCCTCACTTCTGAGACAGAGAGTGAGGTCCTTGCAAGATGTTTGAGGGATGTCCCAAGAGTGATCCTCTGCAGTGGAAGCTGTGGTGCTGCTGGCAGCGATCAGGAGCTTATGTGTGATGTGAGTTCAAGGCTAAGCAGAGCATGAACATGTTTACAAAGTGCACATGACACTGATGAACATAAAATAACACCTGTGGAGGAGATTCACGGGCTTCTAGGTTTGCTAGGGCACCACATTATGCTCCTGTTGATGTGCAGCTGGGATTTAATCTGTCACTCCAATAGCCTGGAACACAAGCAGTATGGAAGTAAGCCAGTGCACACTACGTTTCCCAGAAAACTCCCAGTGCTCCCTGGTGCAGAAAACAAATGCTCAAGACAGTCATGGGTACAATCACCAATTACCCCATGCACAAGGGCAAGAGACATCAGACAATTGCTTTTATGTAACTAGTCACTACGTGCTGATGTGTTGGTTTTACACTATGTACCATCTGCAAGGATGCCCTCTGGAACCCACTCAGAACAGTCAAAGCAATGCTTAAAATGAACATACTTGCAGCACCAAAAGGATGTCAGTGAAAACAGACTGTAGAGAAGCAGAGTCTGACATGGTGAGCATACAGGGCTGCCTGTGAGGACCGTAAAGATCTTGAAGACCCTTGCAAGGGGTGTGTGCAAAGTGCTCGTGGCTATGACAGTTCTCTTTTTTGACATCGCTAGTGCTCTGCTGAGGGGTCCTTTGTTAAAAAAAAAAAAAAAAAAAAAGGTGATTACATTTGGAGCAAGCTTGCAGAGAATACTCCTTTCAGATGCTGTTGCATATGTTGTTCCCTCAGTGCATTCAGAAAATTTTTGGTGATCTCTGGAAGTCAATAGCAATCTTTTAAGTGCCTCAATCATATAACACGTCTTCACTCAGTCGCACAGACTCTATCTGCCCAACAAGAAGTCGAAGACTAACCTCTTCTCTGCATCTTTTCCACTTCCACCCTGTCCTCAGAAACTGTTCAGGACAATATCCCCTCTCTAGGATGTTCTTTTCAAGGTAAGAAGCCACAGAAATTCCTGGCCTACTGGGGTAATATTAGCCGCTTGTTAGAAGGACTTCTCTGTCCAGCTTTGGTGTAGACATTGAGACCACCTAGAAAGACAAAACATTGCTTTTGTCATAACAGCAGTTTAAGACTCTGGGATGTGAAGTTGTGCCAGCCCCAGCAGAGAATGTCAGGGTGATCTTGCACCATTTAGAATTGCAGGGTTAATATGTAGGGAAGATTCATGTGTATGTTGAAGACCTGCTTTTCTGCCATCCACAGCTGCCTGCAACTTAGAATCATAGAATCATTCAGGTTGGAAAAGACCCTTGGGATCATCAAGTCCAACCATCAATCCCACTTCTCACTTAGGGAGAAGCTTCCTATTTCAGTTACTATGAGGAAACCCTCTTAACCTCATAATACTCTGGTTTAGCCTTGAGTGATTATTTTGTAATCTTTGCATAACAGCACTGAAGTGTTACATCAACGAATCCGTTGGACGCAGTAGTTATATTTTTACAAAGATCTTTTCCCAACAAATAATGTAACTCAGGATCCCAGGAAACTACTAAGCAAATTAAAATCCAGTCCACAATAAACAATTCAGCTTTAAAAAACACGCATTGTAATAAATGAACCAGAATAGGCCCCATTCCAATCAGCAACTGAAGGTTAGTGGAAGCAGTATGACCTTTGTAAAGCATCAAAATGTCCAGAAGTGCTGTATAAAAATGTCCAGCCAGCTTAACAGGAGCACTGCTGTTTTGCCTTTATTGAACAATATCAGATTCTTTCTGGAAGGGACTATACACCTCCGATAGAGAAAGAGCAGAGAAATAGCAAATCCATGCCTGTAAGTAAGGGCCTAAGCATTAATTATGCCCAGTGCAGAGAACTGGGCTCTTGTGTGAGAAGAGACCAAGGCCTCAAGGTAGGCCATGGATTCAGCTTCCTGCTCAGAGTTGAAGTCAAGTCTTGGGTCCAGTCTCCCAAGTGAACAAGGCCATAATTTCTCAGCAGTTTGACAAGACTTCCGTAATTCATTGTTCTACCACGTATCTTCCCTGGCTTCTTCCCAACTGATCAGGCAGATCCTGAAAGAACTGGAGGGTAACCTGGACACAGTACTTCACATGGGGTCTCACCAGAGCAGAGCAAAGGGGCAGAATCCCCCCCCTCACCCTGCTGGCCACACTTCTTTTGATGCAGCCCAGGATGCGGTTGGCTCTCTGGGCTGCAAGCACACACTGACGGCTCATGTTGAGCTTCTTGTCCACCACCTCAGACAGTAATCACTAAAGGAGCAGTTCACTGGAGAAGAGCCAGCCTGACCCCTGTGATCCCTCAGCTCTTCCACTGAGCGTGGCAGCTGGGACAGAAGCCCCCATTCGTCAGTTTGAGTCACCTGGCCAGTCCGCTCCTACCTTCAGGTGGGACCCCTCCAGGGGGTAAACAACCGAGTCAGCTGCCCCTGGTTGTCACAGCAACAAGGATAAGGAAGAGCCTCTCCCTGAGCAGAAAGTTGGATCTGCTTCACCCCAAACCAGGACAATGTGGCATTGCACTGGGCACAGATATCGCCAGAGAGACCACTTAGATGGCAAAAGGTCTTTTTATATTTTCATGGCAAGCATAAATCTGGGGAGTTAGAGAGGCTGTCAACAGTGGGCTTCCCCACCCCAGACATATAGCTGCCCACAGTATTTCACAGTCAGGTCCTGTGGGAGAGAAGTGAAGAAGAGGAAGAGAGGGGAATAGCATTGTGTGCTCCCCGTGGAACCCCAAACAAGTTAGAGGAGGTAGCTTTATTGTGAAAAGTCCTTTGATTTTATGTCTGGCAAGGCTCAATTTTTGTGTTTTGCACATGCAAAAAACCAACATGGAAAGTTTTACAGAAATATCTTTCCTATTTATATATTACAGTAGACATTCATGTACCATCTGTGCTGATTTTTTTAGCAATACTAGAAAAGAGTAGGTACTGAGGTAATGAAGCCATACCTACTAAAATGGGAACAGATTTAAACCACATTGCTTGAAGATGTAGTGTTCTGTTTTTGTTTAGGCTGTATTTTGTTAATGCTTATTTTATTTGAACAACTGGGAAGCATTTCCTGATGAATCAATGGCCCTTATTTTTCATTTGGAAGCTGAGAACAAACCCAATTTCTTCCTACACTGTGAGATATTGTAGTAAATGTATTTTTAAATATATTTTGTATGCAGATGTAAATGCATATAAAAACCTGTAAATCCATGTAAATAGATGTATATATAGTATCTTGAAGACAAAGAAATTGCATATTAAGGTGTTTGTTTGGGGTTTTTTTATGAGTATGATACAAGCATCTGTTTGCTGTTGCTTACATCGCACACTACAGAGATAGTACAACAGCACGTTATGAATTCCCAGAACTCACTAAGGGAACTACTGCTTAGGCTGCAGATAGGCAAGAAAAGCAGTGTTATCTCCAGGCTTAATCCCTCCTGCTTTTCTGCACAAAGAGCATAAGGAAGTGGAACGTAGTCCTGCCGATGGCACACTGCACTAGACACACTGTGGGCTATGGGCCCTCTGCAGTGTCCCACACTCCTGTATCCTGTATGCATCCCATCATGCATTTTAGGTGAGCAGCAAGTTGTTCTACTGTGGTCTTCCCTTGTCTGGTCTCCTAGCCAGGGAACCAGCAGTACGTAGTGCTCTCCCTACTTGTGCTAGACACCAATACAACATAGAAAGCACTGTTTAGTAGGTTTAAGAGCTTTTCACCCCAACAGGAAAGGGAATATTTACCGAGACAAAGAGGCTCTTCTGATTTAAAAGAAGTTAGAGCATTTGGGTTCCCATTCAGGCTCATCTTTCCTTGTTCCTTGTGGAAAGAGGGAGAAATCCCTTTGTGACCAACATCTTCGGAGGTCTCCAAGTCAGCAGCACTTCATCTCTGTCAAGGAGACTCGACTAGCATGTGAAACCTAAGGGGAAAGGTAAGGTTTGGAAATCTTTGCCAGAACATGAGCCTGTGTCAAAGAAACTCCCATCTCCATAAACTCCAGCCGTAAACCTCAAGGTCAGGGGAGGAGAAAAAGGGTGTAAAACATGCACTATTAACTGTTAATCTGGCTGGAGGCCATGAAGAAAGGCTCCTTTGAGATGAAGCAAAGGTGTGTGTCTCAAGGGATCAATGAAGAACTGTTGGTGTCAGACACAAGGATACTGGGGATTTGCAGAGGGATTTCCCTGTTCCCAGGCAACTTGAGTAGACAGTAAAACTGATCCCAACCATTCAGCCTTGGAAGACTTTGTATGATATACACTTTGCAAGGAAAGTCTGGTAAATGTTCCTGTCAACTTAGGGAGCTGTATGTGACCTACTTTGGTTTTGAGGAGACCTGTGCATTAACTGCTTTCATACCAGTGGCTAAAACATATAAATGGGCATGTCTCCCCTTGCCTACTGTAACTTGGTTTTGTAGTAGTACCCTAAATTACCTTAACATTTTATCCACCAGCTTTTCAACACAACATTTCTCATTTCCCCCTGCCTGAAAAAATGGGGTTATCCATGTTTCTTTTCTGTCAGGCACAGAGGTTGGTGAGGTTTGGCACAGGAATTTGTGAGGTTATATTCACTGAAGTTTTGAGAATACCTGGCAGAGAAGATTTGGAGATATTAGAGGTGCTGATATACCTGATGCATTATTCAGTGTGTGCAGTGACCCACCCTGGCCCAGCTGTACTCTGAACTGATGCTTCTGAGCATATGAAAGCCCCAGTGGTCTATGGGTGACCTTCATTGTCCCAAGGAAAGATCACTTTTCTGATATTCTGTGGCATATCATGGTAGATAGTCAAGAACCTGCATGATACCTTTCCCCCATGTTCCTCCTGGCCTCAAAATTTGGATTAAGATTTCACCTGAATGGTGTGCTCCACTGCTCTGGGAAGATGTGCCTTGTGTAACACCACAAAGGATTAAATTAAAATTTCAGCCCAACCTTCACTGAGCAAGAGATTTACAGAACCTGGACCTGGACCAGATCATGGTGACTGTGACTTGCAGATCCATTTTTTAGGAAAAAACATAAAATAAATTTTCAAAGTCCCAAACTACCAAGAGAGTGCTATTCCACTTTAGAGGGTCACACAGGCTGGGAGCTATGAGGAGCATTTTGTACAATGTCAATGAATTTCAGCTCACAGGACTAGGACTTGTGGGAGAGGATAACATTACGAGCTCTCTGAGGATTATATTTACATCGGACCATTTGTGGATCCAGATTTCTCTGGGAATTACCAGAGCGGCAGCAGCTTCCAAGCTGGGTGACAGAAGGTGACACAAATCACTATACAGAGAGCTGGATTTGGAGCACTGTCATAGTTAATCCCTGCAGTGCTGGAGGTCTGGGATTTTGCACAGACAATCCCAGTAAAAGCTGCTGACTTGCAAGCACTATGTTCCTTCTGTGAGAGGTGGCACGTACTAAAGATGGCTCCATGGGGTATAGCAAAGGTCACTGAAATAGGAATACACAAAACTTGCTTCTGTCATTACAGGTTTGTGGGAAATATCATCTGCTGCTCTGTCAGCATTCGTGGTCATTTTGTGGGCACAGTCAAAAAGTGGTCCCCAGAGTACAAGCTGCTTTTCTCTGCTATGAATGAGGGTCTGAAGATTCATCCTGATTCTTGGTTTTGTTCTAAGCTATTTGGGTACACTCTCCAAGTATTCATCGAGTCAAGTCCCATGAAGTCTATCAGTTTTGTACAGTTGTGAATCTGAATTCAGCCACAAGATTCCATCCAATTCTTGCTTGTTCTTGAAAACAAACCTGAAAGTAGGGTCTTCTAAGAATGCTCCTGTTTCCCAAACTGTTTCCTATCACTGAATAAGACAGAAAAGGTTATACACTACTCAATCCTTTCTACACTGCAACTGTGTGCAATTGCTTTGCAGCTCACACGTGTGTTGAATCTCAGCCAATTCACTTCTCTTCTACAGATATTTTCTGCAGTGAAAAATAAGATCAAGGGTTTCCTTTCTCATTGAATATTTCAATAAGGTAAAATATAAACTAGGAATATTACCCCTTGCCTCTGGTTGTTTCTAAGAGCACCAGACTCCATCCTCCCGTCTTTGCTCTTAGTCCAGGGCAAGTGCGGCAGAGGACCTCGTATCCATACTGTCATATTCAGGGCCTGCAGGGATGAACACAATTTGTGCGTGTTGTAGGGACACCCTGTCCTGCCAGACCTGTCCCATGCTTTGACAATAAGGATGTATGCAGCAAGCATTCTGCTCCCAACTCCCTTATTTCAAGCCACGCCCTACGCCTAGAAGGAGCTTAGAGAGAGGGAATTATTTAGCCTAAGAGGTTCAGGAGGAGTCTCATCAATGTACATAACAATCTGATGGGAGGGAGTTCAGAAGATAAAGGCAGACTCTTTTCAGTGGTACCAGGACAGGAAAACAGGCAATGGGCACAAACTTAAATACAGAAAGTTCCCCTTAAACATAAAGTATTTCTTATTGTGAAGTTGGTCAAACACTGGCACAAGTTACCCTGAAAATATAGTGACCTCAAAAAACACAGTCACAGGATCCCAACAGGACTGGTGGGATAGGATCACTGTAGTCTCCTCCTCACAGTAAGACTATGCCCAATACTAGACCAGGATAGTCATGCCTTTACATAGTCAAATCTTGACGCTCACCTCTCTGTTGACCTGTACCAAGGCTACACCATCCTTTTGAGGAAACACTTTTGCCTCGGTGTCCACCCTGACCATTTTAAAACACACCTTGTGGCTGTTCCTTTTGCATTGTCTGGCACCACTGAAAACCATTTAGCTTTGTCCCCCTGTGTAATTGCCTTCAGGCTGTAGCTACAGTTTGATCCCCCTCCTTTTCACCTGGCTAACACAGCCCATCCCACCTCACCTCTCCTCATAGGCCCTGTGTCTCAGGCCTGACCATCTTGGTGACCCTTCTCCATGCCCATCATGAACTGGAGGGCCCATCTCTTCATGTTGGTAAGAGCAGTGTCTGGCAGGGCAGCCTGGGCAATGGGCAGCCCAGACAGGATCGTTTCCACTCTAATTCAGATAATTGTCTCTGTCTTAGATCGTTGTCTCCTAGTCCAGCTGGCAACACTGAGAAATACTTGGCAAAGCCTATGCAAGTCCAAATTCATGTTTCACAAGCATCAACACACATTAAGAGGTCTCACAAAGAGAACTTTGGGGAAATGAAATGTAAGAGCACTCTTATAAAAGCAGTCTTTAGTGTGCATCCACTTTAAGTGTGGCCGGGCTGCCAACATGCACACAGCCAGTCTTCTGATGAAGTTCAGCATCTGTGATGCCCTGGAAGAGCATCAGTTATGTTCACAAGAAGGGTAGTTGGGATTTCTTAGCTACAGAAGTGTGTGAATTACTAAAGCCAAGCTACAGGTGTCAATCCTGCCATATGAGGCTGAGTCAGAACACATCACCTGCCCAATACATGAAGAGACAGAGGTGTTTCAAAATGAGATCCTGAACTGTCGGTTTTGAGAACGGGAAATATCAAGGAAAGATGTTAAATCTCACCACTCTCTGTCATCCGGATGCCTAATCCTACACTCAAAAGTAGCCACCTGGGTCTGCAATTTATAACAGCCAAGCCTCCTCTGGCCTGGAAGAAGGTGTTCACCTCAGCCTGAGCAGGCCAGGAAAAAGCCTTACCTCAAACATTGGTCCGCGAGGTTTTGGTCCCCCCTTCTTCTCCACCACCTCCCAGGAATGATTCCTTACACCAGCAGGTGGTCTTAACATCTGGAAATGCCCTGCACAGAATTAGTACATCACCACCAGCTCTGTGGGCTGAGGCTGTCCTATGCAGCCAGGGAGATCTGGCCTTTCTTGGGTACATGCATTCAGTAAGTGCTCGCTGGACAGGAGCCCAGCTTGGCCTGCCCATTTACCTGTCACTGAACTGTCCCCGTTCCTCTCCCTGGCCAAGGAAATGCTATTTCCTCTGCAGCCCTTCGTTATGCCTTAGGTTCTTTTCACATCTCACATCAAAGTTGTAATCCATAATAATGCTCAGATTTTTGCAAAACTGCTCCATGGGTAGTAGTTCCCATGCGGTTACATGGAGCCAAATACTCGGGCTGAAGTTACATGGCGTGTACTTGCCCATGTTTAACAGTATTCATTAAAGAATAAAGGACTGCATCTCCAGGCTGCCAGGAAAGACCACTCGTACTCTGAAGTGTCTCCGTGTACAAGTCATCCTTCACAGTTTGGTTTCATCTGCAAACGTAAGCAAAATCTGTTCAATACAAGGTGTTAAATGGAAATATTGAATAGTGCTGGCTCACACAGACTCCTGCAGAATCACACTTGATACAACACCCTAGTTTGACAGTGAACTATTCATAACCCCTCTCTGAGTGTGTCTTTCTAAAATCAGTCTTACAAGGATGTTGTAATTACACCATGATGAGATAATTTTCTCAAAACAAGCACAATAAACTCAAATTATTCAGTTAAGGTTACACTTGAAAGACATTCAGATACGGATAAGTGGGAAGTACGCAATGTACACAACCAGATAAGGCTTTTTTCACAGCTGAGTTACTTTCTTAGGCGCAAAATATTGCAGAACATGTGAGTTTGTTTTTACAGAGAGCATGAGTTGGCAGCAGAGCCACAAAAATAGCTCTCATCACTTTTGGAAAGATTTAGGGCAAGCTGAAGTGCTTTAACATCTTTTCTTCCCTACCTATGGGTGGATTATTTTGATGTGTAGTATTCACTTGGAATTTGTCACACATGCAACAACAACATCCCTGTGGTGGTTTTTAACCGCCTCCAATTGGCCTGTTCTTTCAGTCTGAACTCTGCATTAATATAGGTTTAATGCATTCTTTTGTTGGAAAATTCCGTCTATAACCAGGATATCAACTGACAAGCATTGCAGTCTGCTATACAAATAAAATGCCTGCAGCCAGAATGCCCAAGAGGAGAGTAAGAGTCTACTCATTCTTTGCTGGTTTCTCAGTGAACAGATTTCAGATTTTAACTATTTAAGAGTCCCCTTTCAAAAAGGCTCAGGGCCCTGCACGAAGCACTGTGGAAGAAGGTGCTTGAAGCATGAAGTCCATGATGGTTGCCTTTCCTTTTCCATCTCCACCTCACGTCTCCTTTCTTCACAAAAAATGCACTTTCCACTGCCTCCTTCTATTCTGTAGCTGGTTTAGTAGCTCCACTGTTTAAACAATGCCACCGCAGAGATTTCAATAATAATGCTGTTGTCTAGAACGATTTTCTGCAAGCCTCACCACAGATCTGAGCAGACTCCCTGGGATACTATTCCCAATTTCCCTCTGATTTTCTATCTTAACTGAAATAAAAAGAATGAAAACAGTTAAATTTCCGATATTTCTTGGCGCTTTTTTGCCCTTTTTTTTTTTTTTTTTTACACATGGTCATCTTTCAGGAGCTCATCTCAGGGACCTGTTGGGAAAATGTAACGATATTCATTATCTCAGTAGATAGAAGCATAGGTGAAATTTTAGTTTGCAAGTTCAGTAGAAAAACAAAACAATAACCTTGATGATATAGAGCAGTTGTGTTTCTATGTAGGTACTGGGTTTGTCAGGCTGTATAATCTTGCCAAGAGGAAGAAATGAAAGGTCTTCCAACAGTTACAGTCAGCAGGGAGCATTGACTAGCTATTTCAGAATAAATCTCCATCAGGACTAATAGAATTGTTAACGTTCATCACCTAGCTGGGAGGAGAGGGGGAGAAGAAAAAATTGAAATCCAGAATTCATGTTAATTTTTGTAGTGAAAATGCCATCTGTGCAAAAAGAGGCAAACTGTGCTGCTTGCTTTTCTGCATATTTCTTTTGCAGACTTGCTGTTCCTGTCGTGTAAAGTGATCCGCAGATGTTCACACTTGGGGTGAAGTATGAAGTATCAGGTTCTGTCTTCTGGAAGATGATTAGCCAGTTGGTTCCAACATCCCATTTACAATCACCTTCATAAAAATGTGAGGAATCATAGAACAATGCCTTACCCAGAATTTATCAGCTCACTACCTATCACCAACAGGAGAAGCCAAGTGGGTCTGGTCCATGCCACAGGCTATGCCAATGATCAAAGTTTTGTTGTTGCTTGCTAGCATAAGACTTCCCAAAAGGGGATCTTCTGATGCGGTAAAGGGGATCTGCTGCTGCAGCTCTGGGCAGTAGAAAAAGAATCAGATCTGTAGTTAGGGTCTCTCGTCAGCGCTGACTGTGCTAGGCAGTGATGCATAGTCTCAGCATCTCACGGAATCATAGAATAATAGGGGTTGGACGGGACCTCTG
>VYZM01004895.1:190770-206242 GCA_013398915.1 Dromas ardeola | reverse complement strand
ATGTAAAACATTTAAAAGAAAACATTTCCAGATTGTTTTCTCAGACAGAAAAACCGTGCAGTAGATAGCATAAGCAAGATAAGCAAGTCAAAGGTAGTTATGTGGAGCATTACTTAGCTAGGAATCAGAAGGCATAGAAATTATTTTTTCTGCTGTTTTCTTTTTTTAAAGGGGGTGGTGGCATTACTAGGGTTTTTCTTGTCATATATTCATTAGAATGTGTGTACCTGAAATGCAGAAATCTTTTGCTTACCAACACTTTTCAATTTCTCTTCCAGTAGTTTTAAAGTTTGTTGAATTGATGCTCCATCTGCTGGTGCTACATCTACACACAACATTCCCAGTAAGCCATCCAGTTGCTGAGACAACTAAAATGAAAAACAACATAAATGTTGATATTTAAAAAAGAAGTTTGAGCTTCTCATGATTGGGTCTGCAATCTTTTTATAAATGTTTGGAAATCTGTCATTTTAGAAGTTTCTCTTTACATCTATAGGAAATGAAATCAAGATGAAAGATAAACAATCCATCTGTCTATAAATGTCTTAGAACATACATCTCCGGATAAGGGGAGGGGAGGAAACCAAGGTTTGGTGGTTTTTTTGACAAGTATAGGAAAGGAATAAATGGCAATTTAAAAAAGAAACTCTGAGAAGTACACCAAATTGCAGTTCAATTAATGCATATGCCTCTAACAAGCGGAGGGAAAAAGCTAGTAACCATTTTATTTAAAATACTATTGAAATATAGGACATACTACAAGGAACTTCGCTGCTCAAGAGGGGTAAATCCATCTTCTCAATGTTTCAATTACAGTAAATGAAGACTTATAACATTTTCCAAGTGACATTAGGGCGGGTGCTTGGAAATGTAAATTTTTTTCCAGTGTATTCAACATTTGTACTACTAAAGCAATAATGTATTGGCAAGTGAGATTGTGAAAAGTTTAAAAGAAAAACTTACATCCTGGGCAACACTGTGGAATTCAAGTGCTGCTTGTAATAGATTTTGCCTGAATTCCAGCTGACTGGCCTGCCGGTAACACACATCACTCAGCTGCTGCTGCAATGCTTTCAATTCCACAAGGTCCTCCTCATCCCCTGCATTTAGAAGAGCTGCTATCTGCTGATTAAGCTCAACATAAACAGCAAACCACTCCTACAAACACAAGAAAATTAAGCATTAAAATAATACCAAACATAATTCTATTTCTCTTGAAATGGCATACATCTAAGTGCAGACTAATAAATAATTAGATTTTAAAAGAAACTTATTACAGCTTACACTAATTATGAAGTCTCACACAGGAGGAAAAAAAAACATTCCTAATTTCAAATCAACTCAAAAAGTGCTCAGTACATCTTAATGTATGTTCTGTACTATAAAAAAAATGGTGCAGAAAGGTGGGAAGATTACAAGATGGCTACTAGCTCCCAGCACAAACTCCCACTCAAACCATTTTACTGAACCAACAGAGGAATTCCACTGTTTTTAAACATATTTCTAATGGTTATATGTCTATAGTGCTCTACCGAAACAAAAGATGTTTTGGCAAGTGCTAAGCTATTACAAAAAGCTGTTCATAAGACTACCTAGGTGTTACTTTCAGTGACATGACTGAAACAAGGAATAATTTTTCAAAAAACATTTTTAAATATATTACTGTTGACTAAGTGGAAGTAATCTCTATCTTCTGAATAAAACTGAGTATCCACGTACAGAAACTTCAAAATGATCCTTGTTTCTTATTTAAGGAAAGCTTTATACTATTCAATTCAAAATGTGTAGATTTGCTTTTCAAATGCTTTGATTACTGAATATCCACATAGGAGTTAGTCATGTTGTCATGGTGGTGTATTTGCAATAAAAAAAAATAGTTCAAATATTTAACAGTTCTGGGAAATTTAAAGCCATTTGATATATCAAGATCACATTCTCACCTTGCATGATTGAGATGCCTGTAAAACAAAACATGTTTGTTCAACGGCTTTTATTTTGGCCCACCGTAAAGTGACCTTCAAATGCTCTATGCATTTCTAATGCTATCGAACAGCACCATCTATTGGCCTAAAATATCTGGTTTAATTAGTATTCTTGTCACACTCCCATTGGGATGTTTGCATTTTTTTTAAGTTATGCCTTCAGCTTTTGCATCATTTATTTACAAAGCATGCAAAACAGAGTATAAATATCCATATTCTGATTTTTTTTTCTTTTTACCCAAAGCCTTCTCTACCATCTGCTCACAGGAAGAAACTGAGTATGAAAAGATACAAGGAGGGGCCGGGGGAGTAATGAAAAAGTTGAATTAGCAATCAGCCAAAAATTTAGTAGCAGAATAAATCTCTCATCTACCCCAAAAGGGGCAACTAAGATGACATAACATGGAAACATCTTCCATTGTCACACATACACTACAAATACACAGGTTCAATAAACTCAGTTTACACCACATAACTCTTGTTATTACCTTTAGACACTAAACATACAAATTTAGCTTATTATGCGTGAAAAGTGAACTATAGTATGAGAAGTCAAGCAAACGATTTTGATTAGTAATTTTTAGTTTTTATTTTTAGCATTAAAGTAAAACAGTTGCAGTAATTGATTTTGGCCAAGCTATCAGTGAAATTAAGAGACTGGCAAACCATATACAAGAAGTGTGTTTCTGATCCTTCCCATAGGGGAAAATTAGGCACAGCTATACGTGACAGCTCAAAACCATGGAGAGAAGGCCGAAATTTGCTTAAAAATAACAGCTCTAATATATTGCTCATGCATAAAAGTCAGAAAGTGAAAACCCAAAACACAAACAAAAAACCACCCTAAGAAAATTATTTTTTCACTTCAGAGTAAGTTGAAGTAAAAAAGTATCTTTAAAACAAATGAAATATTTTTGCAAGTATCTTCAAAAGAGAAGTAATAAATAAATAGGGGATGATGAAAGAAAGCCAGCATATAAGCTGTTAATTCAATTATTAGCAGAGAAAATGAAAGAGGAAGAGTACACTCAGTTATTATGAGATGTTTAAAAATCAAAGAGAAAGGCAAAGCACATTTTTTCAGTGCTGTCGTCAAAAAATGGTTTTAATTAATAAACAGGCATCTAAATTTAAGGTAGGTCAGTGGTCTCCCAAGTACTTCTTTTGGCATGAATTTAAAAATAATTTTTCTGCCTGTTGTTTCTACAAACTCCTGCCAACATGTGAGAACCTAGCAGCATCCACCTTGCCAGTGCTTTAGCGATAAGCAGACTGTAGGCCAGCCAGCAAACTTCAGTGGGATTTCAATGATTTCAAGGACTGTGTTTAGCCCCAACTAAAGCATAGTTCTCCGTTACAGATATCCAAGTGAGAACAAAGTATATTCAAATGTTGTCTTCTCTTTTCAGTTTGAAGTGCTAATATGACAGATACTCAAAATTATTTTTGTCAATGAAGTAGGCAGGGGATTATTCGTTTTCCTTTTCAACTATAATTTTAACTTTAAGATGTTTTCACTTCAGAAAGTATGGATTTGCAGAGCAGAACATTGCTTGAAGAGCTTGAATCAACAAGACGACAGAGAAGATGGGATTCACTTGACAACACAGACACCTCCAACACATTTCTGCCGCTGAGCAAGAAAACTACTCAGTAGAGACGTAGTCAATAGAACCAGTGTAATCTAGGGCACAGTGCTTCTCAGACTAAAGGTTTGGGTTGGTTTTTTTTTTTCTAAATTATGACAGAAAAATTACAACCCAGTGACTATTTTCTTTGTCATGACTCTAAGGGGAACTTAGGAAAAGCAGACAAAATTGTCAATATCTACATCAAGGAAAGTTAGAAAAGAGTAGAAGCACTGTGACCAACACTCCCTTTGGGAACACTGAGTATTCATATCCCAATTATAGTTAATCATCTGAGAGAAAGACAAAATTCTGCTGAACCTTAGGATGTCTTCGAAATTAGAAGCAAAGGCATCAAGTCAGTAGAGTTACAAAACAGCCTATTTTTTTTTATGGTCTCTTTTTTTTTTTTAAAATCTTCTTTCAAGATTTCATTACATACATAAACCATACCTTAGGTCCCGATTAATGAAAGCGTTAAGCCAGTTTCAGCTTACATTAATTTCAGCTCTCATTTCAGTAAATGTAGTTTAATGAAGACAAAAACATTAACTTATTCACCTGAGAAGTACAGGACTTCTCAGACATTTTGGCAAGGAGGAAAAAGGAAATTTACTCCTCAAACTCAAAATTAAAATTTAAGAACAGTTGTAAATAATAAAAACAAGAAAAGTCACAGATAGAAATCAGTATTTTTCTATACTGGAAAACAAAATAAATAACATGTACATACAATGACCATATTAAGTTCTTAAACTGCTCAGGTACTTTCCTTTGTAACCCATAAAGTCACGCACTATGCAAAACTCCTAGATATTCATAACCAAATTACATTGCTCATAACTGCATGTACTTAGAATTATTTTGCTACTTGAAAAGGGTATGGGAAATCTCACACTGTGCTGACTCTCAATCTCTTCATGTTTCTGTTGCAAAGCTTGTGAAGCTCTAATTGAATCACCTATTCCCCACTGCGTTCTTAGTTGTTCTGATCCAGGTCCTTCAAGCCAGTTGACTACCTGTCAATAAGATAAAGATGACAAAGATAAAGTTGCAAATCAATTACACAAAAACTGGTATAAAAAGATTTTTGTAACATAAGCAGAAATATTTCAAAATAAGTATACGTTTATGGAAAAAAATTATATTAGGATCTGTAGAAGACTTTTTTGTTGAATCCATTCACATCTTCAAAAGCTTTAAGTAGAAGCTACTTTTCATTAACCTTACCTTGTAAGCTCCATGAAAGCAGGTGGCAGCTAGCAAAAGATCTGTCACATACATACTTGTTACTTCATATCTCTGTCAATAAAAGAGCTTAAAACACAATTTTCTTGATAATGGACCTCATGTTCAAACAAGAATTTTTTTTTTGCCTAAGTGAATGACAATGCACAGCTGTATTCAACCTCACACCTGAGAGTTTTCTCCTTATTTTGTTGAATGTATTAACACTCAAGTACAGAACATGTACTTATTTCAAAATTAAATTTACACAACAACTTAGTATTTCATATTTATGTCTTTCAACTTGCTCTATTCAAATAACAGAAACCTCTTACGGAGTCTCATTGATGATGTCTCGTGGAATCTCCTTTGCAGAAATCTTTGCAGGATCATAGCAATACAAGTTTAGACTAGAGTATTGGTTTTCTTTTATTATTGTTATTTTGAAACTATTTCATTTCATGTTGATATTATTCAAAGCAAAGTATCCCAAATTTTGGGTTCCTTATGCACATTTGAATTATCAGATGATATCTATGGCAAAATGTTATGATAAATTTTTAAATATCTAGAAAACAGAGACAGTCGTGATGAAACCTAGTGCAACAGTCACTTACACTTCAGGACTGGAGTCCTGAAGTAAGGAAATGCAGAAATACCCCCACATTCTGAACCTTAATGAAAAAGCATAGGAAGCCAGCTTCCTCTCTTTAATGTGACTTTTGTTTAAACAAAGATGACAGAAAAACTTCACACACTTTTTCAGGAAATATAATACAATACACAAAGTAACGCCATAACCATGAAGACAAGTGAAAAAGGGACTAATTGGACCATTTTCCTAGAGCTGCAAGGCCACATTGCAACAGTAATAAAGAATGACCATCACCATTACAGAAGGGCACTCAGTCACCCCACCTTTTAGTCATCATGTCTGTGACTTCCCACCCCCCTTTTTCACCCACCCCAGAACACATTCAAAGCATGTATTCTTTGCTCCAGAAGCATCCTGAATCTTCCTTACTTTTATCATTTCTAGGGCAAACTAAGACTCTACAGTTCTAAGTTCTTTTTGTTTAAAGAGAAACTTCCTGTTGTGCTCAGCACCTCTGCACAGCTGTTGCTGGTTAAATATGGAATGAACCTAGAAGTGAAGGCACCCAGATGTCCCCCTGTAACCTCAGCATTTCCTCACACATGGGAACGACAGTTCTCATGCAAGTCTGAATCAGTGTGCAAGACTACTGCTTCGCAGTGCCCTCTCCGACCAAGACCACCTCCCCACTACAAGCTGCCAGCAACTACTGCATCACTGGGACCGCGTGCCACACCTCTGCCTACGGAGGGACAAAGCTAGAATTTATCACAACATACAGAGCTGCTCATTAGCAGTCTGTTTAGTAGAACTGCTCATCAGAAAAAGTCGGCAAATCGCTGCCATCTTTACGCTGCAGAATGAAAGATGAAGGAAAGGGAAACAAAACTGTGTAATAGAAGAGAAGAGCAGTAGTTAAAAAGAGAGGGTAGGAACTGAAGGCACAAGGGAAGAGAGGTGGTTACGGTAAGAGGGCTTTGAGACAGGACTAAGAACTAAGCACTTCACAGTAAGCAAAAGCAGCAAACAGTGAAAAATGAAACTGGAACACAAACGCCAGCCAGGAGCGGTTAGGAATATAAGAAACTATATACAAAGATTGACATAGGAATGAATTGTAATGAAAGCTAGCAGGAAATCAAAACACTAAAAAAAAATAAATCAGCAACACAAGGGGAAAAACTTTCTATGTACACTCCCATTCCAGCTGAAAATACTGCAAGCATGTTATATTGCAACTTCTGTTTGTTCTGGCAAAATAAATTCCACAGCACTTCACCTCTACTGGTTTCCTCCAGCCCATCATTCTCTTGTTCCTTTTCTCTGTTAGCCTAATTTTCTCCCGTAAACCAAAAGGGAACTAAATCAATTTCTAGATTCAGTAAGTTTTTCCAATAGATTTGCATGTCATTTAGAGAGCTTTTAAATGCACTTTATAAAACTGATTAGCTTGCTAAAACAGCAAAACATTTTTCCTGTGTACAAAGACTCAGTCCTCTTACTATGTAGCATCCATAATGTTGACAGAGCAAACAAATAACTATTTCTAATAAAAATATTGCAAAATGAGGCTGATATCCCAGTAAACACATCTATTTAAATGCATTAACAATGTCAATTTGCCAAAGTGTGTTACAAATTTCATTTCAATCAGCAAATCTTGTTCAACCACTATAATTTTAACACAGGAAAAAAATCTCACCTGATTATACCCACAGCTGTGCTAATATGTTCTATATAGTACTATTTTCAACACTTACATATTTTTATTATTTCCAGCTCAACATATCAAAAGATGACATTTGCTTTTTAATTTTCTTTTTAATAATCTGAACTACTACATAACTGAAAACGATTTCCCTCAGTAGATTTATATTTTCACTACTAGAAATAACAAGGTTGATTAGTCAATTTGCCAAAGTATACCTGGATTTTACCCATACCTGGAATGCTGTGAAGTGCAAGTACTTGACTTGCACTCCTCATGCATTAGAAATGTCAATGTTGAAAGGTTAAAAGCAATATCCATTTCATTTCTGCATATTCAAACTATACAGAAGCTTGAAAACATACAAATCTAGTTTTAAGTAATAAACACAAGAGGAATAAATTAATTTCATTTTCTTGATTTTTCTCTACTGACACTCTGCTAAGAAAACGGTGAAAGTGCCAGTTACATGCCTGTTTCCAAAGGACCAAACCAATTTATTATGACCTTTAACACAGGATTGATTGGGAAGGTTTGTATTCATTCTTGTCAGGGTACCCTTGAAATACAGAGAATTTAATCACTTTAACTTAGTTAAAACACCAAGCATTAGACAAATAAAGGAATAAATAAGGGCTTATCTTCAGTAATAGGAACTTAAAACAACACGGGGAGGGGAAGGTTTCCAACTCTTATGCAAAATTACAGTCAAACGTGTGTCACTTGTGACTATTCCTGTCTTTATAACAGGTCAGACAATTCCCCCCTCTGACAATGTAGGGGTAACTGCCACAGTACGGAACAAATGGACAACGTGAAGGTTCTTCAGCATGACGGCAAGATAGCGCATTTCTAATCACCCCCACGTATCAGAACAGCCTTTGGAAAGTTACTGTGGTAGCCACAATGTAGAGCATCAAATGAAAGCAGCACGTTGCAGTTTGAGGAGTGAAAGGAGGCATGAAGCTCTCGCCTCTTGATTCTTAGTTTTGTAGGAAACACAGTCTGGGGCTTGAGCTCAAGCCACCGGCTCACGGTATTCACAAATCCAAGCTTACCTGCATTACCTTCTGCTGAATCTCCTCTAGCTGTGTGCGCTTGCTACGCTGTCTGCAGACTTCCTGGTAGCGGGTATATTGTTCTCTGAGTGAATCTAGCAGCTTCATGACCTGTGGCTGAGCAAGCAGTTCATCATCCATTGGAGACCAGGATACCCCTCCATCTGAACCATTGAATCGACGCTGTTGTAACTCAGATAGTAACTCATGACCTTGAAGGATACATGAAATGATGTGGTTAATTTAGATTCAAAAAACAAGCAAAAAATTACTCGTAATCATGCCTGCTTTTAGACCATCCAGTGGTACATTTTTGCAGCTAATGATCGTTCACGCATTGGGCACATTTAATGGTACATTTAATGATACCATTTCAAGCAGAGCACTGGCCACAGCTTGTGGGGTTGTATCAGTCATAAAATAGGGCAGAAATCACATGGGATATTTTATTTTAGATACATAAAAGAGATACGGTGACTAACATTCATATTGACAATAGTATTGATTAATGTAAAGAAAAAATTGCAAAGCGCAATTCTGAGACCGAAACAACTGTAAGTATTCTGGTTTACTTCAAAATACTATGTAGCATCAAAAGTATTTCTCTCAAACAATTCATATTCTTAGATTAAATAAATGATCTAGAAGCACTAACAAACTGAGCATATAATTTCTCTGTTATCTTTCAGGACAAAACTTTATATGAAATTGTGGAGCTGAATACTAAGTAATTTGATCAATATTTTATTCTCACTTTTTTCACCCTTTTCTTTGTGCTCTTAACCACAATATCAGGGTACAGACCCTCTAGAGTGTAACAACTTTCACAGACGCAAAAATAGTATGTTTTGATTATTTATTCCTCTATTTAAACTGTTTGAAGAATGTTATTAAGTTGTGGTAAAGTTTTCAGGATGTAAACACCATACTACCAGTAAACCCAGGTCATCAATTTGTTCCCCAAAAGCTCAATGAACAAGTTAACAAATAAAACAGTGTTTTGTCACTAAAGAAATGTTGGTAAAAATTTTAAAATCTCCTAATTCCATATCACCAGTTCTGCAGGTCTTAAAATGGCAACGTGCCAGTTCAATAAAAGAAAAAAAAGTTACCAATAGGATAGTAATTGTAATACCTCAAGGAAAATGCAGAAATATAGACTCTAAATTCAACTAGTATTATCTAGACAATCACAATGCCAGGGGCTTTGGAGATTGCAGCAACCAACTTTAAATTACTCAGCATATATTATTGTGAAATGAACGTGTCTTAAGAATTCAAATCCATTTTGCCATACTATGGAAATAAACATCTTTTATAATAGTAGGCACAGATAGCTGCAGAGCAAACAGACTTTAAAGGCTTTTACTTACATAGTTCTACTGGGATAATTTTGAATGTTTATTGTATTGTTTTAGGAGTACGGATTAAACTTTTTCAATGGAAAAAACCTTTTTTTAAACTAGATTCTTATCAAATTCCAAGAGCTATACTTCATATGTGGATTTGGAGCTTGTGAAAGCAACAGTACTTGTAACTATGGAAGATAGAAGCCTTTTATCTAAAACCTCAGTTTGTTCATATTTATCCTTAAGAGATGGAAAAGTTTACTTGGGGAAAGTTTATTCTTTATTCTCAAACTTTCGAAACAGTGAATCTAAAAAAGAGAAAGGTTGCCTCTTAGGAACTCCCACGATTTGATGAGAGTTATTAAACTTCATAGCTCAAAAAAAATTCACTATGCCATAATTAAAAGACCAGAATGCATATAAATTAATGTTCTTGGGAGCCATCTGCTAACACAAAATTGAAGCGTCGTTTTGTCCAAAAATATTACCATTAGAGGAGGATACACAATTAGACTAAAATCTAGTGTCAGTGTCTAGAGACAATTCATATTTTAAAAACTTTAAAGACAAAAGGTGAAACAATAGTTCCTTGCTGTGAACTCAAACAATACTATCCCACATATAAATAAGGTAAAATTTTATGCAGAGAGCATGTAAAGCCACTAGTTCTCTGCGGCAAATATTACATGTGATCCACAATCCAGGCATTAGTTTGTAAGAGGCTATAAGATAAGGATTCTGAGCACTCAGACTCTGATCACCACCTTAACACTATGAATTACTTCCTATTTTACAAAGACACAAATCTTTAAGCGAATTTCCATTCCAAATCAACACTCTATTATACATTATTTTCAATAGGAAGTTTACCCTAAAAAAAAAAAAATAATTTCCATCAAAGAACCCCAAATTGTTTAATGTTGAAGGGAGAATCTAAGCAGTGAAGAGTCAGAAGACTGCATTCTTCACTTTTACAGATGGTCAGGTCAGAACTAGGCTGACACAAATTCTCAGAATTGTGTAGGAAAATGCTGTATGTATTGTAACCATTTGGTGGCTACCAAGACAAATTCATTCTATAAGGCCAACATATTGTCATCATCTAGGAACAATGTATGTTCAAGATTAAACGTATTAATTATGGTAATACCAAGAAGATGTTATCAAGATTATTAAAAACTATATTTAAAAAGACACATTTGGAGTTCTTCCATTTGTTAACATCACTTTTTTTAACCCAAAGATTACATTAATTGATAAGCTTGTTACATTGTGAAGATGGCTAAGACAGTCATTGTGCCCTCTGGGCTTCCATTTAGGGCTTAGAAATCAATAATGTTATTGACCAACATTATCATTTTTTGACTTACTATACCTGTCTGCAATACCGTCTCAGGATCAACTGATGGAAGGAAGTTCAAATCTATTGATCTTGAACAAAACAACAGACACATTATTAATAATAAATTTAATAACTACTTAAAGTAACAAACGTATTAATAATTTGTATTACAGTAGTACTAAAAACTTCAACTAAGGCCAGAGCTACCTTATGCTGTATGTTTCTTTCCTCACTCAGTAACGTCCTCACTTTTTCATCTCACTGTATCAAAAGTTCCGCTGCACGTAGTCAATAGCCAAATGAGCATCCATCTACACACACTGATGTATTTTATAGTCTATATTACAATCTTTCAGAATTTCTTTATACATTTCAAAATATTTAAGGCATATCATACTTTCAATAGTTTGCATTTCCAATGAAATTTTGTAATCCAAAAGCATTGATGCCAAAAAGCAAATCACAAACCTCTCTTTTTCTTGTTGATTTCCTTTATCACTTCCATTGTTAATTAGAGCAAGCTCATCCAGTAAGGACGTTGATTCCTTTGTGAACTTTTCAAATACCTAAGTAAAAGATGAGTTTTAATTTAAGAAATTAAGTAGAAGTGGCAGTATTAAAGGCATCAGTGCAAATTTATCCACTAGTTCTGTTAGAATACTTCAATCTTTACACAGTGTAATTATTTCCCAACATTCAGATGGTAGGGTAGAAAGAGTAGAAAATACAGTTTTGTTCAAGGAACACTTAAGGGCACTAAGGTTCCTTAGGCAGATAGTAAATGTTGCAGTGAATATAATGAAGATGGACTGAATTATTAAATACTGAAAAATTGAGATTTCTGCAAACCTTTACGTTCATATGGACATATTTATTCTACATTTTCATTTAAGCAAATATTAAGAATAACGCTAGAGAATCAAGGCATGTTACACAAGCATCTGACAGCTCACTTGAATACATTAAAATAATCAACTCTGTGAAGATTCCAACTTTTAATCACCACTAATATGGGCTATATTGTAACGAATAACAAAGATAAAAGAAAAATGTATTCTATAGAAATACCCTTATCAGTCTCTTTGATTATAGGATCTCAGATAACAAGGCCTGTATACTCAGACTGGAGATCCTAGACGGAGACGCACATTTTAAGAAGAGATCGCATGGGAAAGGAACACACGGTTTCTTTGAAGATAAATTGAATTGTCAAAAATAAAATCTTTACAGTGACTGAAAAACAAGTATCTCTGAAGAACAGATTAAAAACATTCTAGAGTGCCATGCGTACCAACAGTTGCTTAAACAATTTGTGTCCATTAATGAATTTGGGGTGTATTTGCTCCTAGACATTGACTGCATCTCTGTATTTAATGGGGAAACTGCACTGACAGAGGTTTTAGTGTAGGACAGCTTAAAACCTGGCATTCATCCACAGGAACCAAGGCCTAAGAGATAACCTCGGAAGATCTGCAGAGTCCAAGCATTTCCTCCTTGTTTTCGATTTCTCCTATCAGCAGCCAAATAACTTCCCTTTGTAGTGACTATACCATACACCCAGGCTCTTCTAGAGTGAGGGTCTACAAGAGAGCTTCATTAAGGAACTCGTTGGTTCAACAAATTGATTACAGTAGCTTTATTATCCCTTGCACAGCCCAGTGTTAGTTATCATCATAAGGCTCTTCATGCATTGGAACTGCACTACTACACATAAGACAATTTCTACACACTTAGCAGTTCCTACACAAATAAAAATTCATGGCTCAAGAATGAGACATTTGGAAAAAAACCCAACCAAAAAATCCCACCAAAAAAACACTAAAAAACTAACCAGCCTCTTATTCAACCAATCCATGTGATCATAGGTGAGAGTTCCTCCAAAATCTTCTGTTAGTTGGCATGGTTCTATATAGCGGGTCAGTTTGTTAGCAGATACTAAAATAACCTGCAACAATAAAAGAAATTTTAGGTACACTTGTAAGTAATGCTTATATTTTTCTTTAAGTACCTGAAAAGTTGTGTTAAGTGTGTCCAGGGGTACTGAGCAGCTCTCTCAGTGATTCAGAGAAAGTAACCCTTTTACTGCTCAATGTTTAAATGAAGTATGGATGGTTGCAATTAACACGGGCCTAAAACAGACAGGTAATTTTGATATGCAGTGTACATCTCACGCACAAGCCTGTAAAAGCATCATCTGTACCACCTTGTTTATTTACAATAGGAAGAAGAAATATGTTTCTTGGATATCTGTTTTCTTGGCAGTAACTGATGCTTCTTGATTAAGTCATACACCACACAATCTATTTTTAGTGAATATAGTAGCAGGATATCATCCTGCAAAGCACTCGGTATTTTTATCACTGTCTTGCAATACTTCCAGTCCCAGAGGTGAGTTTGTGCCACAAAAGTTAAATGCCTGCATTTACTGTGCAAACATGCTCAGTAAGAGTTGGATCAACTGTACTCTTTCCATGAGTACTCAAATTCAAGTTTTAGTATGCTTAAATGCCTGAGTCATTTGCTTAGGAGACAAATCTAGTTAATCAACTACTTCAGGAAATAGAGGAAAACGCAGGTCAAGTGCTAGTCAGAAGTCTAAGTTCTCCCCTTCATTTCTGCATTCTAGAGGCTCCTGGCTAAGCCGTATTCATATAAACCTAAACCAAAATTTGGCAGCACAGGTTGCTTCAATGCATGATATGCTAAGCCTGGAATAACTCCTGCAGAAACAAAAAACCTCTCTGTGGAAGCTGATATATTGGCAAGATATATAGCTAGACAGAAAAAAAATAAAAATTTGAGAACTCATCAGATCATGCACATATTCTTGCACAAGTGGGGTTCTACACCTAGACTAGTAGCAGGGCTAATCTAACACCCTCCATATGCTTTAAATTAGTAACTGATGTTTCTAGGTGTCAAAAGTACAATTTGCCTCTCTGAAGCTGCTGAAATACTGTTTTAATCAGTTACTACAGATTAATAGTCCGTAAAAACATAGACAAAGAGCCAAAGAAAACAGCTGAAAAATCGTAGGTGTGACATTGCACAGGGAGAAGACACTTCTCTTTTAGAGATACGAATTCTACTTTAACTTCAGCACCTATAGCATGAAAACTTTTGCCGTCACAAATGGCTACAGCTTTTCAAAATCCAATCACAGCAGTTGTCCTTTTGTGAAAATAAATGTCAAATTACCACATCGTGAAAAGAGTTTTCCTTTATGAATTAGCATTCCACCTTCGCACTTGAATTTCACACTTCCACATATTGTCTATTGTGCTTCACAAAGCTCTTCAAACTCCTCAATAGTTTAATACTTTGTTAACAGCATACTTAGAATTATTTGTCATCCTTCCCTCTAAAATTATCATTACCAAACTGCAGTAGACCACTAACCACGGAGAACATCTTTAGTTTCTCCTTGCTCTGTGAAGAGAGGTACAGATGAAGATGGGATCACGGAATCTTCAGAGCTGGAAGGGACCTCTAGAGATCATCTAGTCCAACTCCCCTGCTAAAGCAGGATTGCCTAGAGCAATGTACAGTTATAAAAATAGAAGTATCCCACTGTTTGCTTGCAACTGGACTGATTTCTTTTCCTTTTTTTCAGAGTCTTTTTTTTTCCTGGAGTCAACATAATAAAATGTTTTCCTAATCCAAAGTAAAAGCCTTTGGAGAGCAGACTACAGCTGGATGCTAAAGTAAACAGCTGAAATTTCTTGAGGGAGAAATGAACAGACAGGAAGAGATGGTAAGACAGAAAAAAAGTATAAATTATTGAATCCTTAAATCTTTGCTTCCCTTCCCACTTGATCCACTTACTTCTCAAAACAGTGACAGCAAATAAGGTGACAGTGGTAGTAGGTTTCAAATATGTCTGGTTTGCTACTGATCAGGGTCCCTATCATCATTATCTGTACTCAGTTCTTTTTAAAACCTAAAAGAATCATAGCGGCTCTCATTATTGCTCTATTCTAATCAGCAAACTTGATTTGTACAATATTGGCCAAATTGTGAAAGCCTTTGCAGAAATACGAACAATGTTTTGGCAGAAGTAAAGATATCGTATTTTTTAATAAAATCAAAATAACCTTTTTAAGAACTGCAAAACAAAACAAACAAAAAACACCCCCATGTACTGCAAAGTCTTGTGCTTCAGCTGCAAAATTCCCTTATTTTTCAGGAATGAGACTACAGTTATTTTTTTTTTCTAGTAACATGATTCGGACCCATGCAACAGTGCCACTAACACTTCTCTTTCATAATAAAAGAGCTCCAAATACGGTTTGTACAAAGCTGACCTCTCTCTCTACATCGTTTGCTGGCTTTTGCAATAATTTTGATTGCTCATCTGCAAGAGACAGAGGCAGATATCATGATCAGAGGGGAATTCTGGATATTCAATAGGACATGTAAACGTGCCCCCAAAATGTTTAAAACATCCATCTCAACTTACTTTCCTCAGGGGAAAAAATGAAAAAGCTCTTCAATACAAATGTCCCAGAGTCAAACCCAGGAACTATTGGCAGACAGGACAGTGTAAAGTTTCGGTAACAAGGCTTTTTTTTTTTTTTTTTGAG
>VYZM01004895.1:175672-186838 GCA_013398915.1 Dromas ardeola | reverse complement strand
GTGATTTGTTTCACATCATTATGTAGAACATTATTAACAAAAAAGCAAAAAGCAACACCTCCCAACCCTCCAAAACACAGTTAGAAATTTTTATATTCAAACACTATTCTTCATTCATTTAAAAACATTAACAGTATTAAGTATTACAGTGTAACATACACAACATTTCAGCTGAAAGGCACCCTTGGAACAATTACGAAGACAACTCTCCTGTTATGAAACATGGGCACAGGACCAGAAAAAACTGCTTCAATGAACACATGAACTGGTTGCTAATAAGCATTTTGGGGAGGAATAAAGGGAGAGAAGAAAGTTCTGCTGGAGAATGAATTGGAATTCACCTAAGGCAGGTGAAAACCCAACACTAATAATAACCAGGAATAAGGATATGCACTTTTACTCCGCTGAATCAGCCCACCTCTTTATACTTATCCACCCATTAGCCTTTTGATCTCAGTTCCCACATTCACTTTCAGCGCTTTGCAACTCATCATCACCACATCTCACTCTGAAGCAGAGGATCTCTGCCTTTGAACAGAAAGGCAGGCATTTTGATTAATGGCTTCGTATGGCAATGTTAAGCAAGGTATTAAAAACAGATCAGGTAGCAGGAAAAAGGAGGTAGATGTGATGCCCAATTAGAAATTAGAAATCACAGTTACATAGCATTTACTTCAAAGAAAATTAGATGACACTCAAGTGAATAAAAAGATTTCATACTTTCATTTAAACGTTTAGCTCATATTTATTTCATTGGTGTAAATGCAATCTTGAATTTTCCAGTTATCCAAACCTAACCCATGATCCAAAACACAAGTTGGGTGTTGCTTTGTTTTTACTGCCAGTAATATACAATTATGCAGCTGTAGATTTGTGTATGAGTTAGAGGCTTCCATAGCCTTATCAGTGCTCTGCACTCGTATCAGGAATAGAGCAAAGACATACTACTGTCTCTAACACAAATATTATTTGGAGTACAGAGGTGGGTCATTTTTACTGAGCCAGCTTTCCTAATCACAATCAAGTAACAGACAACCAAGACTTAATGAATGGGGAGGAACAAAGACTTGCCTAATACCAAGGGTTATGCTTCATTATCTGGGAAAGCACAAGATTTTTCCTATTGTTCTCTCAGTTTTCTCTGTCTTTTAATGAAGAACACCATTTAAGAATGAGTTATTGCACAGGAAAAAAAAATCCACAAAAAACGACTCCAAGAAAGTGAAAGATACAAGGAAAAGCCATGAGCTAGGATGGCATCACACAGCCTCTTTAGAAACATCTATAGCAACTCTATACCAACAGCTGCTCATTATCCAACCTCAGTCAGACAACAACTGCCCCAGAGATGATGGCAGCCCCTCGTGCAAGCAAGCAGTCTCACCCTCTTTCAGTGCTTCTAACTCAGGCCAGAGGGAAACTCAAGAGCAAACACCTATCAACCAAAATGAGAATTCAGCAACTACCTGCTATTATCCTCTACTCATACAAACTTCTGATCTGCCCGTGCATCAAGCCAAAACGCAAGGAGGCATTAGGGAACAAACCTTAAGTTTTCCTCCTGCCTAGAAAGTAGCTGCTGTGTTTTAATGCTATGATTATTTTTCTTGTAAAATGATACATCACTGGCTACTTTCCTTACAATTGACACACTTTGTCAGACACATACATGTCTGCATGAAATGCATCTTCAACACCTTAATTATTTTCTTCTTCCTAAAACTTCAGAACGATTATTTTAAGAGAAACTTAGATCAAAATTTCAGGCCAGGAAGACATGTTTATGATTCAGTAACAAAAAAAGTAATTTAGAAACAGAATCCAAAAGGTTTAGTTACACAGCTCCAGTGGCTTACGCCAACAATGCCAACATCATCACTGGCACAAAATACGCTTCATAAAATTACTAAGCTTACTAAATTTCATTACAGAATTATCATTTAATGACAGTTAGTCAATCCTTAAAGTCAAGCAATAAAATACTTTTATTTTTGTAGCCATGTAAAATTATCCCTGGTTCTTGAACATATTTTCTGTAGGCTTTCTGCTTATTTGTCTAGAAATATGATTCTAGCATAGTCATAAAGAAAAATGCAACAAGAATCTTCTAGAGGATTAGAGGATTAATTTCTAAACTGGCAGTGCCATGATGTATACAGTAACAAACACTGTATAGAATTCTTTTATACTACAACTTCAAAGGCTTACTGAACTTGTCCAAGGACCATATTTACAGGTGTGCAGATGGGAAAAGAGAGACTAAATCAGACAGCTGGGACTGCTAAAGAGGGCGGTTCACCTTTATTACTGCCACTCTCTGGACTTTGGTGTTTACCTTATGTCCTGAAAGCAACCGTGTGAAACTGAATATTGCAAACTTAAGTCACTTTCTAAACACAAGCTCTTAAATCATCCTTTTGAGTACAGATGATTGGAGCACATCCCAGATGAGAATTAAAAAAAGAGACTGAACCAAACAACAGGCTAGTTTATAAGAGGCGGACACCACCATACTCATGTGTTTGCTTAAAGAAGCTATGACTGAGCTGCTACATGCTGAACTTCAAGATGGAAATATATTTTGATCACACCTCCTTGCCAGTCCCTTCAAGGGATTCAGGTGAAGGGACAGACAGACATCTGTGAAACCCAAGAGAGTTTAACTGTAATGCAAGTCACAAGATTATCATAGTTGGAACCACTTCCAGTGGCAAAATTTCAGACACTTCACTACCATTATTAGTGAATATCTTGCTGGCTGAAGCCTTTCAAACACACAAGTGGCTGTTCAGAGATTCTTTGGATTGCTCTGTTGAACTTGGGCTACTTGCAAATCCATCTTTAAAGAATTACTCAAAAAGAAAATATGGTCTTCATCCGCAAGATAAACAACCTCAAGGCAGACGTGCAGTACTTCCTTACTTATAAGACTCTAAAGCAGATTACAAAAAAATGAAGTAATGTAATAAAAGGAATCTTGAATCAGATTTTAAATTAAACAAAAAAAGATTTTTGACATCCAACTGAAAATAAGAATCTTACCCCTTACCCCCACACTCCTTCAGAGCACTTTCACATGCAGGAATTGTTTCCTAAAATGAAGCCACGTTATTCTAGCTAAAGTCTGATACAAGACTTATCAAGACAAAAATTCATATGAATTAACAGCATTTTATCCGGATGACAGAGTCTTTAGGTTTATATTGTTTAGCAGTTACATAACCTTTCAGCTGCCACCTCCCAATTCCTATTTTACCTGAACGAAGTTTCCTACAGAAGTATTAAAAAAAAATGTTATAATCTTATCATCAGAAAAAATTACACAGCATTGGCCAAGGCTGCAAAATGCTTTTCTAGTCAATCTCTTTCACAAAAAAGACGCTAAGAGCTTTGTTGTACAAAACAAGTAGACATTTTAGTACTCGGCGAGCACAGCAAGCCTGCTGTAGTTCAAACAAGATTAGCTTCAGAAACAGTCAGAAAGATTGATGATACAGATAATTTTCTAAAAATAGGGAAAATCGAGGTTTCCATTAACCTCCCAAAAAGATAAGAGAGTAGAACTGTGAACATTAATGTGTCATCTCTCGTACATACTCTGCCTCACAAGCTATGGACAATATCAGCTTATATTTGTCAAACTGAAGGGACCTATAACCTTTGTTACTGATGTCAAAGAACTCAAAAAATGAGAGAAGATGCATACAACGAGATGTTCTTCAAAATGGTTTCTGCTGATTTAGTAATCCCATGCAACATGCATCTCTACAGTCTATTACAGAAGAGTCATGAAAAAAATTCACACTAAACCCCGTACAACAATTTCTTACTCAAAACATCCACTGTATGTATCAAACAGCTTTTTCGCCTTGGTGGGCAATGATAAAATGCCACATGTTTCTAATTTGAGACCCACTTCATTTAATATTCTTATTAAAGAAGGAAAGAGTTAAAGACTACAGTGGTTTGTTAAGGATATCCACAAAGCATCTGGACTATAACTATTTTAAAGATACATTAATTTTCATCCAATTATTCTAGTATTCCAGAAATTATATTTTTGACTGAAGTAGACAGAAGTTATACATACCTCAAAGCCAAGTCTATCTTTCTCTTTCCAAAAACAGAAATGCGTAACCTTCTTATCCCAAAATTCATCTGGCTTTACTACACAAACAAGTGACACCTCAGCTGGAACAACATTCTGGAAAACAAACGAAAAAAGAAGTAAAACATTCAAGATTAAACCTTCATTTCCCACAGAACTGAATTCCACTTACATGCCACCATTTATTCAAGAAATTGAAATTTACAGACAGAAATTAAACTCCATCTCCTGCACCTATGTCACACGTTGGCTCCATCCCGCTTTGCAGTAGATTGCAATAAATTTCATAGCAAAATGTCAGAACTGAGAAGAAAATCTAATCTCTTTACTCCTAGCCCTGAGGCATAACCATTAGTTCATACTACATCAGTACAGAAAAACATGAATTATTGGCTAGACTTAATTTATGGCATTTCATTAAAAAAAACGTTAAGGACAACAGAGCTTCCGACCAATGTCATTTGCTATGTAGAATGAAACAGTAGTCAAAGTTATAAAAGAATTGTATACTTTATTATTAAAATCACATGTGAAAAGATTACATCCTACCCTTCTCCAGTACATATTGCTTAGACTAGAATGAGAAAGGGCTTAACATTAACATTTCAGCATATTAATTCATAGAGGTATTACCAGAAAAACATTCCTCAGCCTAAAACAGTAATTTCAGATACTAGGTTGATTTTATGTTGTCACTTTGAATGCAGATCAAGGAACAAAGACTCTTGATTACTCCCAGGTCATCAGCTATAGCAATAAGTTAGATAATCACAGTACTGACATAAAGGTGACACATTCCCTGGGAATTCTCTTCATATATCTTGTTTTATATATAGAAATATAATTCTGAAAAAGCTAAATACATACAACTAAGCGATCATAACACTGAAAAAAAATATTTCATTCTTGCACCATTTTAATGAATATGCAAAAACTATTTAAAAGTAGACAGTATTTTTAACACAGAAGTGTCTGATGACCAACCAGCACCTCTAAGAACTACGTGTGTCCAAGCAGAGAGAAGTGGTCTGCACAAGTGATTAGTTTACCTGGGAAAATCTTCTTTATCGCTTCCTTATCAAATTAAAGATACAGATGTGCAGCTTATGTTTCTGCAGGCTTCACGCTGACGGGAAGTGTGCTAATAGGAAGCCAGTGAAATCTGAGCATGGGCAAGTAGCTACCTTCCCCGCTACCTGAAATTCCCAATAAATGTCACAACTGCACATTAGCTGAAGTGAAAGCTCAGTCAAGATCATAATCAGAATATAGTGGATCCAATTACCGTAACTCTATTAATAGGAATGCCATCTTAGTCAAGAACAGGTGAAAGACACCTTGAAACAGACTTAAAAACCCAGGAGCAACAATGAGCCAGCAGGACAACAAAATGAAATTATTTGTATTTGACACACTTTCTGAGGCTTCATCTAAGCCTGATACAGAGAAATCATCTGTGCAGTAAGAAAGGCAGTAGTCCAAATTCTCTAATCTATTCAGAGTGCTGTGTCTTGTATTTTCTTTGACCGGCGAGACCAGAAAATAACCTATACTGTGTAGCAGAAATAAGGCTTTATTGTAACCCCAGGGTTCTGAAAAGCTAAAATAATAAATTGTTATGAATTTCTATAATTGGGAATTGGCACTTGTTTTTTTTCTCCTCCTATTTTGTATAGCATTCAGAATATAATTTGTGATTAAGACTATTATACAGAACTATAGACAATTCCAATGGAAACCAAGTACTACTGCACTTTGCATCAGAACCTGCTCAGCTGCACTACCAGTGTGGGCTGCTGCCCCACAGACTTCACTACTACTCACAGCTGACGATGCCAGGAACATATTTCTGTATTTCTTTTTAACTAAAACTCTGTTTTAGAATAAGGTCTAAAATTGCGTGTTCTCAGCATGTAATGAATTGGTCCCTCTCTTGAGTGAGGTGTATCATTCACTTTTCAGATTGTTTCTTTCTGCACAAAACCACGTTTTGTGATTTTAAAAGGCCATAAATCGTCTATTTCCCAATAAAGAAGTTACTGCCTCTACAATAAGACAGCTATTGGGTTCACATCTACAAAACTAATCAGTCAGCTATGAATGTATAAAAAATTGTTTACCTGTAGCATTAACACAACCGTCTTTACCACGTTCCATTGAGATTTTCTGCCATCCACTATCACAGTAAATCCTCTAGCTTTACACTTCTCACTAAAAGAAGAAAAACACTTAGAAAAAATAAAATTCATGAACAAATGTCATATCACAATGACTTTTGGTTTTAACTCTACAGAAAAATACAACTACATAGCTTTTTGACGTATAAAAATACTATCTTATAAACCTTAAGTTTACTCATTTAGAACTAACTTTCAATTTTAATGCTTAAGCATATTTTCAGTAGTACGGAAGTGTACTTCCAATACAACATTTATTTAAACTTCAGCAAGTCTGAAAAGTTTTTATAATTGTAAACTTCACAAAATCCTCAGAAAGAAGAGGCTGATTTACAGTTTCATAAGGAAGAGAAAAGGATGTCAGTTTTCACACAATTACTTGTGAATTGACACAATTTGAGGATACAGCTACATAGAAATTGCAGCACTAGAAATCTACAGCACTAGAAATTGCAGTGCACAAAAAGCCTCTAACAAGGACAGAGGCTTTGTATAGGGATCTACAAGAAAGAGTATTTTAGACTGACATAATCTCTTCTTCTAATAAGGTTCAAGCCTGTGTATACTACCAAAAAAAAAAAAACAAACAACCTGCTGAAAACAGTTAGCTGCAAAGCCAAAAATTCAAAGGTACTTCTGCTCAAGTACCAACTGGGAGGAAATAGTGAAAACTTTCCTCACACTCCAGGCATTCCCACCAAGAACTCCGCAACTCATTTCTAACTGAAGCTGGCAACAAGGCGCTCACAACAACAGCTGGGCAGTGCTCAATGGTGGCAGCAACCTCTGGATACCACCAACAGCCGGGAAGTGTTACCTTCTCACAACCAGCACAGCAGCAGCCAGAAGAGGGCACCGAAGTGAGCCCACAATTTTAGCATTAGTTACCACGTTAGATACCATGTCTCAGGTTGAAATTTTTGTGTCCAGCAAAGTTGTAACTAAAACCCAGGACATTTACATGAGGTAGAAAAGCACTATGTAATCTTAGCACCCAAATCTGCAATTACAAAACAAAGCCATGTCTGTGATCCCTTTAGCTTAAAAAAACCAAAGCAACTTGCATGTAACTGTAAGCTTTATGTTTCACTATGAAAATTTTAACTGTTATTTATTTCATGTTTAAGCTGAGCTTCATCAGGTACGGGTGGAAGACAAATTTATCTTGCAATTTAAAGAAAGGGAAAAAAGGCACCTCACTAGTTTATTTAGGAAAAAATCATTACAAAGTTGGCTGCCGCTCCATACGTGCTTTTGGTTTTAAGGAACTTCTAAGATCACACACATGATTTTTCCGGAAGCACTCTGAACATTCAGGCTTTACGCATGCAATGTTTAATCAGAATTAATTCAAAAAGCACACTACCGCTACTTTTAAGAACAAGATGAATAGTATTACTATAGCATCTTGAGACAAGGCTTCCTTAGGTTCACTGGAAACTAGCAGTATCGACATCTGCTCTTCTCTACTACTAAACCTATTAAAAAACCAAAACATCCAAAGAAACAACCAAATTCAAAAGTGAACTACCACTTCTGAAGAGTTCAGTCAACACAAACATAATTGTTTGTATGAAAGTTCAAATAAAAAAAATACTAAAAAAACAACCAACAAAACACCCACACTTGGTGATTTGAGCCACAATACAGAGAATACAACAAAGGAAGGAAACTTTAGTACGCACAGACAATAGCATAACATCAACATTTTATTTTTCTTGGATTCTGAAGAGGCCTCTTCAGAATCCGAGAATTTTAAATAGCATCAGAGAAAGGTGTAACAGTAGACTTAAACACTAAGAATAAGTTGTCTTTGGTTTTAGGAAAGCTTTACACATACACACTCCCCCCCACACACCCCCCAAAGAAATTTTACCCAAGACACTATAAAGAGTTATGCCTCAAATTTTGGACACAGCTATCCATCAACACTAGAATGCATATTTCAAAACAGTTACAACGTATCTCACGCACAACTGAATTTAAAGTTAAATATATTAGGTTACCTTACACGTAGAACTTGGGGAAAAAGAATAACATTAATGTTTCTTGGAAAGCTATCTGGGTTTGGGACAATATCTCTCCCCACACCCCTCCTTTTTTCACACACTGTTCAGCAATTCTTTCCAGAACAAAAAAGGCAAGCGCTTAGACCAAAAAATTTGCATTTCCCACTAAAAAACAACATGCAAACAAAAACTACAATGATTTTTCCATACTGCCACCATAAAAGAGAGGTCATTTTTTCCACAACTAACAAACAGAACTTAGATGTGGGAACACTGAACTTTGCTTTCAAACAGATTTCCCAGTTTGTACTGAGTACAAAGAGTACTTTGAATTTTCAGAGAGTTATTTTTATACTAATATATGTAAAAACGTACATCAGGAGGAGACTGTGGAACAATTAATCCTTGCTAGAACAACAATGCCTGCATCTGTTCCATAAATATGGCCAAGTCCTTAACTCAATAAGATGACTTGCACGGATGAACATTTGGGATTTTCACCACTTTACAAAAAGACAACAAGCTGTTTGAAAAACCCCAAAACTTCCACGACTAAAGTGTTGTGCAATATACTCATATACCTATTGACGTTTTACTTGTAAGCAACCTGAATTTATTCTTTGCTTCTCTCTCCCCACTCAGAATTTTTTAAACAGTCTTAACTACAAAAAAAATCGCTTCATTTAATTGTGCTTTAAAAACGTATATAGATAGTAATAAGCGAAGTACACTAAACAGTCTTTAGTTACGCCATTGTTCCTCTGTTTCCAGAAAAGGAACTTAAAGGGATACAAAAGCAAGGATTTATCTGAGAGGCTTCTTTCCTTTTTAAATCAGTGGCACAAGAGAACAAAACAAAGCTCTAATAAAAATCGATCTCTGGATCTTAAGAAAAAAATGCAGTTAACCAAGCTAGGACCAAGAACTGTCACTATAAGCTTGCAAGGTTACATGTGCAGAACTTAATCAACAATAATTTTACAGCAAGGTCTGGATGACAGGATACTCAAGTCATCATTCAGCACCCTTAAGCAGTGTCTTAATTTTTAAATATTTGAGTTGTTCACTAACTTCAGTAAGGCTTCATATGTTTTTAGACTCAGTGCACACTTAAGCACTACAAGCTATGAAAATTAGGCACATAGCAAAGAAAGAGAGGAGGAAGGTTTTTTACTTTGGGCTGTGCTACCTTTGCAAGCTTAGGAGTTTCATTAGAATGGCTCATTAATTTACATAGTAATTTAAGTGCACTGTCATTAAAAAGAAATTACCAAAGATATCACGAGAAAGGAGTGAGGAAATATACAAGACAAAAAAAAAACAAAGCCAGATATACAGAAGAAAAGGAGATATGCAAGCCTTGGTAGATATCCCTTAGTTTATTGGGATGTAGATTTCTAATTCAGTCAGACAATATCACATTTTAAACAAACATTTATGTAAAACGCATTTGGTATTGAAAGGCAAATAAAAGAAAAAACAACAAAACGATCCCTTCCACCACTGGAAAAGAAGGCAGCCCGGAACAATGCCTTTGAAATCACCTTGGGATACTCAGAAGGTAGTCTAGTGTGACACTCAGCTCGTCCATACTCGTCTGTTCAAGGCATAATGGAATTGTCAGAATGAGGCCACTTCTTCTGTCCTTCCCTCCTATTTTGGGGGGAAAAAGTCATTAGAAGCGTGATGTGATGGCTTCAAGGTAAAAGAAATATTTTGTCGCTACGTCATAAAAGTAACCTTTAAGTTTACTGTGCAAATCACAACTGACATTCCACCTCTCAGTTGTGAGGATTCATTCACCACATTGATATTTCAGGCATCGCCAAGGCTTCAGAGCACACACCACATCTGTAGCTGTCATAGTCTTTCCTCTAGTACTTTCAACAACACAAATCAAGTTTTCCAGAAGCATTATTTTCGCATATCTAGATTAAATTGTTAAAAAGTATCTCCTAGAACTTCTATGCTACCAGTCTGTCGGAAACCTAGGAAACTTCCAAGGTGAGCATGTTCCCAGCAGCTCCAACTGGAACACAACACCTCGCAGAAACCTTGACTACACAAAGGAAGATCTTGTACCACACAGGCTGCCTGTGGCACACACTCTAAACTGGTAGTTCATTCAAACACGCAAGATTTCCAGACCCACTTACAAACATGTAAGAGTCACCCCACAATTAAGATTAAAGCAACTCATTGGAAATATTAATCTTCACATGCACTTTCAAACCCTTCTGGTAAGAGTTACATAAACAATATCAGCAACAAAACAATTAAAGAGCTGGCCTCACATTTATACGTCCATTATGAGATCCAGTAAGATGAAGCGTTAGGTGATGCTGATGTGCTGCATTTCAATAGACTGTTCTAAAACTGGGGTTTGGGTTGTCTTTGACTGCACAGACTCTCAAGAAAGTTTCTGGAGAGGTAGTTTCTTTTAAAAGAAGATTGACTTGAGTCAAACAGGTATGAAACAGTAATCAAAATGGATTTGACTCTGTTCTTACTCATAGCTTGAACTGGAACTGAAGCCAAATCCACTGAATACAACAAGATCACATGAAAAGTAGATCCTGACACAAGCTCCCTGAAAGGGTCAATCAGCAAGTGCTGTAGAGTGAAGGAAATCAGGTGTGCAGCTGACTTCTATTATCACATCTCCAAGTACAGGATAATACAGCATCACTGGTGATGTTTTGAAGGCAGGCAGCCTTGAGACCAAAACATTTGCCCCTAAATGGCTGTTAACTCATCGGAGGACTAAGTGAAAGGAGCAAAGGTAGCTGTGACGCATCTTTCTACTTAATTTGGAGAAACTCATCTGGTTCATGTATTCACCATTTTGAGCAAACCACTTTTTTTTTTTTTC
>VYZM01004895.1:159409-175639 GCA_013398915.1 Dromas ardeola | reverse complement strand
TGTAACCAGGAAAAATAAAATAAATCCTTCTTTCAAAACCCAGCCAAATATTTTGGTTGCTTTTTTGGTGGGGGGGGGAAGAGAAGGGAAGTATGAGAAGAGAAGTGGGGAGGGGAATTTGCACATGAAGTGAAGAACATTAATGAATGTGTTTATAGCTTATTAAATCACAACTTAAAGTCATCTTAAAGTTTGGAGGTTTTTTTTTTAATTCTTGAGTTTGTTTTTTTTTTTTTTAAACTAATACCCATCTCTACATTAAACCAGTTTCAAAGTAAGATTTCCACAATCTGGAGTAGCTGAAAGCCTTTTCCATTTTATTCAATATTAGTTTTTAGAAAAAAATTTAATATATATTAGCTATTTTATATTAAAAAAATATACTAGAGCCATTTAAGTGCACGTAGGAGGCAGTTACTAAACAATTTTCTCCACATTTTAGAAAAAACATACAAAGATAACTATTATCTCAGCTTTATTTGGGGTGAAAAAGCAGCAAAGTACCTTTCCATAACCTGAGAAAGAACACCTTTATTCTCAAAATACATGGTTGAAGCTGTTAAATCATGCTTTTGCTTCATAAATTTACTTAGTATTGGTAGAACTGAAGTTCTATCTGAGCAGTAAGAACAACTTTTTACAAAATAGTAACAGCTGTGGAGAAATAAGACCAAGCGCAGGAGCACAGCACAGTAATGCTTGCAGATGCATACACGTACATTAACATAATTTGGTAAGAATTCCCCCCATCAGTTAGAGATGCAGGCAAGATAATGAAAAAACACTGTTTGTTTCCACAACATACATTGGCATCTTAATTGCAATAGGTTTTTCTTCCTTGTTTCCAAAGTTGTGCAAACTCCCCAAAAAGTACTAAAGATCCACCGATACACACATTTTTTCACATCTTCATAAACGACCTACTGCTTTAAGTGGTCCATTGCAATAGCTGTGTTCCCCTCCCTTTCTCTTTTTTGGGGGACAATTGTTGCTGGAAAACAGCAATGCACTTTTTAATTACTATATTTCTAAACATTCTTTAATTAAAGAGTGGAGCTATACGAGAAAGGACAAACGGATAAATCCTTTCCACAGAAACTAAGAGGGAGTCACAGTTTAAAGCAACAGTTATTTACAGATTGTCCGCCCTTCTCTGTTTCTGAATGGCAGAAAGCCTGAGAACTGGCGTGGGGAAGTGGGAGAAAAAAGGAAGGAAAAAATATCTAGATGCTTTAAAAACTGGACATTTGTTCTCATCTGTGCAGTGCAGTGTAACTGCAACACAACAGTTGCAGTGAAAAAAGAATTTCTCTCCACTTGCTACACTGCTTAGTGAGTGCACATTAAATCCAACAAATAAGAGCAAAATGGTAAGTTTGTGGATGCAAAATAATTCAGAAGCCATACTGATTCAATGGTAGCTTGTTAGCTACTATCTCGCAACAAGATTAACACATTAAAATGACTAAAGAAGCCTTTCCTTAAGCGGTCAGGCATCACTTGGGCTTTCCTTATCCATAAGGAAATCCTCAGAGAAGGGAGGGTAGCAGTTTTTAGGAATGTAGAAAAAAATTCATTGAAACTAAAATTTGCAGTAGCCAAGTTCAAAAATGGGTTACATGTTGTAAAATGGAAGAACTATGAAAAATTACTGGAGCAGAGAGGCAAGAAAACACTGCCACAAGTAATAAAAATTAAGAACACGGACTGGACAGAATTTGGTGATCAAACTGAGTGATCCTCCAATAGGAAAAATAAGAACACAAGAAGTTATGAAGGTATTTCTACAGGCAACAGTAGAATGGTCACCTTGAACCTTCCAGGGTCCAACACTCCATAAGCCTTGACAGCAGCTCAGGACTCTATTGGGTAATATATTTTTAAGAACTGTATCTAACACTACTTCTCCTTCCCTACCGACGAACTCATGAGTGAAGCACTGAAGTTGTTCATCTTAATGAATATATACATGGCTGGGGAAGGAAGTGTTTGCAGAAAAGTACATTTTCTTCTTGCATTTCAGAATCACAGAATGGTAGGGTTGGAAGGGACCTCTGGAGATCATCTAGTCCAACCCCCCTCCCAGAGCAGGGTCACTTAGAGCAGGAAAATTATCTAAATTACTCAGTTTCATGACAAGTCATCTCCTGTAACAACTGAATGGGTTTCCCCCCGGTTAGTAAACACTACTAGAAAAAGATTCAAACATCCGTATTCTGCTTTCACTGTGATTTCTGTGTAGCTTTCTTGCACTGAAGTATATACAGATCAGGTAAATATTCTGGCAACCTGCCATAGCACAGAAGGAGAACAAGGTAGGAGTTCTCACTGATTCTTTTCCTCGGTGAAAAATGATGGCCATTTATATAAAAGATAACTGGTATATCTTTATCCGAACTCAAAACTGCATTTTTAAAGGAAATACTGAAAAAAACCTGAGTGGCGCTTTAAAGAAATGTTACCTAAAGTTACCAGCTAAGAAGTGACAGCTATCATGGATGCAGTCTGACATTTCCCTATACTAGCACACTAAACAATAAGAATTATTTAATTATACAGTAAAGTAAGTTGTTCTTTGATCTTGGTTGTATTATTTGTAACTCCTTTCTAAAAATTAAAAGTTGTACAAATATTTACCACCATCTTCAGAATACAATGCTTAGTGAAATAAACCCAATCACATTGTGATTTTAGGCATAGCAAACTCCACCTTCTCTTACAAAAAAGCACTAGACTCAGACTATCAGAATCTTTAGGCTTAGAATTAAACCTGAAAAATAAAATCAGGGGAAATTAACTTGATGTATGTTGTAACTGAGAAGTGTAACTCAGAATTTTTTAATGCATTTTACATCAAAGTGGTCGTTCAGGTTTTTTGCCACGTCAATAGCTTGCCTTTTCTTCCCCCGCTATTTGTAATGACCTACCAACATGGAAGCTACACAGCCATGGATTCCAAATCTGAGGAGACACTGCTCCATTAACAACCACTCTGTCACTCTGTTTTCCTTCCAGAAAAAGAAGGCAGGGCCAATGGTATTTGTACCAATTTAACTCAAAAAATGACAAGAGACTTCAACATGCAAACGCTGGAGAATATTTTCCTAAAATATCATTTCTCTCATTATTTGTTTTTAATCATTAGTATGTTTTTATTTATGAAACTATATGGAATATGAGTACTTTAAACTGATTTCTCTGTCGGGTTCCTTTACTTACACTGAAGAATGCTTAAAAGAGCTACTGCTTGAATCTTTACCATTCATTAAATTAAAGCATCCATTAATACTACACAATTCAAAAAAGGTCAAACGTGCTTAGAAATATGTAGGTTCAGAAAGGTTCCTAGCCTTTAAACTGCCACTCAATAAATCACTTTCCACTAAGAACATCTATATTTCGAAATAGATCAGGCAGCTTTAATAGCAAACTGAAAATGCACTCTAGTTAATGAGAACTTCCCCTTGTGGTATAAGGCTGAACAACCAACATATTACCCATCTGCTAATACTGTGGAATAAATTGCCCACCGTCCCAGGCTTTGATGTAAGTTTGAGTTGGGGGGGTTGTTTGTTTTTAAACAGGAACTGTTTGATTTGCAATTACTGGGGACAGTAGGCAAATTCAAAGCAAAATGAATTCTATTAACAGAGGAACAGGTTTCATTTCTCAAGTGACTGGAGCAGGCTAAACTACCCTAGCTAAAATAAATTAAACCAGACGAATATTTATTTATGGCAACATTTGTCAATTTGTGAAGTTGAGAAGTGTTCTGCAAGTTATCTACCTAGAGTAGACAATCAAACACCAAGAACTAACACAACTATCTATGACAGTAGTGATACCGGCAAGAGAATGTCATTCATCACTAAGTATTCCCTTTTGTTTTTCTCTGCCATGGGGAGGAGAGAAAGTTACCTTCAACCTAAGAGTCAAGAAGTTTTAATAAATACAACAATAATTCTAGCCTTGCCTGAATTAACTACTTGGCAATAATCAAAATGTTGCAATGCATGGCTAATTCTGCTTCCATCCATTTCTACGTTGGAGAAAAGACAGAAGTGAAAAGAAAGGAAAAATTTTCTAAAGAAAATCCCACAAGTATTCACTCTGTATTTCTAGAACCACATTAAAAAAAACACAAGCAGAAAGAATTATTCTTGGACGTCTGCTAAATCTTCATTCTTTTATATATGGACTGAAACTTCATGACATTAACTTTGTGGGTTGAGTTACAGCCTACAGCAAAAACAAGTGCTAAATGCCAAGAGCAATAGCTTGGATTAAAAGTTTCAGAGATCCTTTTGAAATATGACAAAGTGCTAACCAACAATATATTTCTATTAAATACATCCAGCAAACACAAGTAACCAACCTAAAAATCCCATCCAAATTGTGCAGGGAGGAACCAATTGAGGAAAACAGAAACCGTACCTGAAAGAAAAGCCAATTTTTTCTTCAGAATGGGTAATATTACCGAAGCTTCCATTCTACTTCAGATAATTTTCACAGCTCTGAAACACAAGAAGTTAAAGTTGTCAAGCATGGGAAATCAATTACAATGTTTCACTAGAATGAGCACTGGCCAGAAGATTTCTGTACTCCTCTGAAGAAAGCACAGAACACTGTAACCAAAATTCAAAGTATTGTAAAAAGTGAAGAAAAACACATTATCACATGCATTTTTCCATGTAAATCTTTAATTAAAGACTTCTTCCCACTCATTGCAAAAAAAATGAAAATAAATAATAAAAAAGGTCAAAGAAGAATCCCAACCAAAGACACTGAGATAGTTTATATAAAAGGCCTATTTCCCAGCCCCATTAAACTACAATTAATTTACAGGTAGATCATCTGTTTGCTCGGTCAATTCAGGTGTAAAGTAAGTGTAAATAAAATTGCACTTTTGCATAGTCTGTCTCACTTTACCAGGAATATAATAATTATTTAAATAAGTCATGTTACATTTACGTCAGGACACTGCCATTACCCTGCCATCAGTAGGTCTTCAATTAAAGAAAACCATGAACAGCCAGAATAAGTACGTCTAACCCATAGCTGGAAATGCTTCTGCTCCTGTTGTCTCAAATCTCTTTTTACTCTCATCCCATTTTTATTGCATTATGAACCACAATTAACTGTGATTAAGCTTCTGTGTTTCATTGACAAATCAACAGGATGCTTGAACTGCAACCTTCTCTTCCAGCCTACACAAAGTACCAACTGGCACCTGCTTATAAGTCTTTCTGAGTTCATACTTGCACAAATCAATCCATAATAAAAAAACCTTAATTCTGCACAGAAATATGCAAATCAAGATATGCACCAGTATCTAGTCAAAGTGAAAACCAGATTAAAAAAGTTTCGTTTGGTTTTTTTTTCCCCTTAAATTCCAGGCACAGGGCTTCAGACTGCAACCTGGAGTTCTCCATCTGGATACTTTAGCATTCGTGCACACAAATAAAACTTTCTTTCCTCAGGGGTGGGGGTGAAGTTAGCCGAATCAAAACTATAAATGATCTAGAAGAAAAAAAAACCAAACCAACACAACACAGAGAACTCCAAATAGAGACTGAGGTAAAACAAAACAGGTATTTCTTTTCTTGTTAAAACTATGAGCTTCATTACAAACAAAAAAAAGCAGAATGATTATTTTTGTTATGAAACAGAAATAACATTTCAGCAGCTTTTTACTGTCCCTCTCTGTCCAATGCATAATGCTTCACAATGTTCTTTCCCATCCCTTATCCCAAAATGTCTATATTTAAGTGCCATTTTTGTCAAATATTTAAAATACACATTTCCCATATTACAGAAGGAAACAAACAAATTTTAGTTCCTTCAGGAAAGTGATTCCCAAGACAGCTTGCACTTAAAAAAATTACTCAAATAAGCATCCTATTAAAGCTTCCTGTGTGCTTCAGACAAAAATTCGTAGGTTATTTGTTGCGTAAAACACAAAACTCGAGAATGACTCAGGGAGTCATTTTTGTCTCTCAAACACCACACTCAAACCACGCTGTGCAAGCTATTTAACCACGCTGTGCAAGCTATTTAACTTTGTTAGTATTCTTTTTTCTTAAGATGTGGAACATGTACCTGATAATGATTTTTCCCCTTTCCTCCTCCAGTTATATTTCAAAATTATTACAAATGGCTCTTTATTAACAATCAATGAAGAAAGCCCAAACCTACACACACACTTCATTATCTTCATACTTTCACATGCGAACAAAGTTTGCATCAACTCATTGACTCTAGGAAGCATGTTTCTTTGCTGTTGTGAAAAGACTAATTTATTTGATATGAAAGCACTGCCTGGCTTTCTGCCACAGCAGTGGCACTGTCCATGGATCAGAATAGTTCTTTTGTTCGGTATTTCCTGGAACCAAAGGAAGCATTCTGTTCATTCAGAGTAGAGGAAGGTGAGTCAGAACAATTGCCGATAATTTCAAACACCTAGCCTTTGTTCCAGAAACTCCTGAAGTTTTCAATTACCTCTCTTCTGCAAAACCTTTGATGTGCTCCATCTAGAATAAAACTCCCACCAGAGCAGGTTATCAGAACATACCAGAAAAAAAAGTCTTCAGGTTTAAAAATAAGGTTTCACATCCTTCTCTAACATTCCAGAGAATCTCAGGATGAATTAAACTAAATGTCTCTTTTTAATATTGGAAAATGAAACAATTTCAAGCGAGCTGGTGTCTACTTTCCACTGGGAGCTATCAAAGGTGTTTTTAAAAAGGTACACTGCTAAAAAGCAGATATAAGTATATTTAGACCTACAAATAAAATGTAAAGTCTTTTTAACTTGTTTGGAGGAAGAAAATGACAGGCTCTTAAATCAGCCATCAAGGTCTCAATTCAGAATGAGGAAAGAATGATGTGTTGCTCAATGTTGTATCACTATTTTGCTGAAATAAACAGATCCAGTGTCTATTCATCCTCAACAAAAAAAAAAAAGTCATTTGGACTCATTAAATAGAAAAAAGCTACAGAAAGACAAGAGCACTGAATGGAACGGATTTCACTCGAGGAAAGTGAAATACTTCAAGAAGCTGCATTTCATCACTTCCAAAACAAAAGACAAATTTTATATGCTCACATTTTACAGATATGAAACAAGTTAAAGAGGTTAAATCTGTTTGCTGAATTTCAGAAACAATCTAGAGTGCTGCATGCCCACCTGCAATCTACTTTGCCAATTAAAATACCATATGCTAAATTGTAAAACTTGGGTATACAGGAAACATGTTAAATAACAGAACTATATTGAAGAACCCACTGAACTTGTTTAGAATTACCTGGGCTTTCAGGTTTTTAAATCAACACACCAATGTTAACCTCCAATAACATGTTCATTCTTTTGAAGATTTCCACAGAAGAGTGGAAAGACTAAATCCACATAATATTTGTATTTAAAACCTAAATATTTGAAAGGTGTTCCAGTGAAATAGAAAACTTTTCCAACCCCCCTCCCCACCAAGCAGAAACTAATACTACTTGTGGAGAAAATTCTCTTAAATACAAACTTAAATGAAATAGGTATACATTAGGGGGAGGATGGGAGGCTGGGGAGACAGTAAACAAATAGTAAAAAAAAAAGTAAATTACAGAACAGGTAAAAATGCAAAAGTATTTCAGGCCACACTCCAATCTGAAATCAAATCACAACTTGGTAGGCTGCATCCCATATCATTTCTAGGCTCTGGAAAGACTGTTAATTTACATTGTTTCACTCAACACAGTTTAAAAATCTAGAAGTTCTTTCCAAAAAAAAAATCCTAAAAAGTTACAAAACCCACTCTTCTTACTCTAAGAACTATGTGTAATTTACCATAAAAGAGCATAATTTTTAATGAATGAAGAATATCAGCTGCATTTTCTGCTACACATCGTCAGTTTCATCGAATTAAAAAATTTAAATAAGAACCAACATTCAAACACTGCTTAAAACCATTTTAAAAGTCTATTAAAGAGAGGGGGCAGAGGGAGAAGTTGACGGCCTCACAGCGACTAGATGACTGGAAGTAAGATACCCTGAAGATGTTACAGAGAAGCTGCCCTGCAAGTAACAGGTGTTTTCTTCCTAAGAAACCCAGTGAGAACCACTGGTCAAAAACATCAACAATCAAAATGAACTCAGGCTCAATGAGAATTAATATAAACACGCTTATTCAAATTCATTAGACTCAAAACATTTAATACTCTCAGTACATGGTGCAAGGTCTTTATCTGTTCACAAGCATCTATCGCAAGTTTTAAAGAATAAGTACTTTCTTCACTCCCTCATCATGTGTCAAGCAAGACAGCATAGCTGGTCTGTTAAGCACCGGACTAAAAGTTAGGGGGAAAAAAAAAAAATCTGGTTTCTATTCCTTGTTCTGCTATGAAATATACATATGGCTTTCAGCAAGTCATTTATCCCTTTTAGTCTTCATTCAGCCCCTCCATTTAACTCCCTTTTACAAGAGTATTGTGATGTTTAATTCATTAATGTTTTTGAAGACTTGAGAGATTAGAAGAAACTCCACAGATCTGCCTATAAATAACCAAGAAGCAGATGGGCAGCCACATTGAAAACTGTAGCAGCTTGCAAGTCCAGGAACACACAAAAGCACAAATAACAATAGACATTCTGAAGTACTAAAAAAAAAAAAAAAGAAAAAAGAAAAGCCCCCATCATATAGGATGAAATTCTTTTAAAAATCAACTTCTGAATTGCAGACCTTCAAAATTAACAGCTTCGTTCCCGGAAGCCAGCATGTAAGTTTTTTCAGCTGCTAACTTCAACCCACAAAACTTTATCTCACACTTTCCCTGGATCATCTTAAAAAAAAGTTCATCTGTCCCACACAGAAATAAAATCCATGTGCAAAACACAGACAGCTGAATATCACAATTATCTATTTAGATTATTATTGTTTCACCTTCCTGTAAAGCTACATTAAAGGATATCATCTCTCCCACAGCTAAGTGGCACAAAGGCAGAGAAAACACAAAGGTGTCTCCAGGGCTGATCCCCCAGGGTAATTTGAGAAGCCCATTGATCCTGCCCAAAAAGTAGAAAAAGGCTGTGAACATTCATTAGTTAATGCTGTCTTTAATTGAAGAGCACATGGAACTGGGTTACTCAGCTGGGCAGTTTCAAAATAACAACAAAACCTGACAGATGAACATCAGCTTAGGTCCTCAAATGCAGTGTCTGGTTTTTACTCTTCAACATATTATGAGGAGCACAAATACATTGTAACAGCAGAGCCCTTTAAGACTTCAGGAGAAAAGGTAACTCCACATATTTATAGAAGATCAAATCCACTTTTTTGCTTTTCCCCCATTCTGTTCTTTTTATTTTCTTTTTTACTATCTGTAAAAACTATCCATAAAAAAGGGCATACCGAAGTTTTATATTGTGCCTGACTTTCAAGCTGTACACAAAGAAACTAATCCTGATATTCCATAATCTGTTATTTCACATTTAAGGATTAAGAAAATAAAAGCCACAGACTCAGTTGATTTCATCAGTATATAAATTTGTTTAATTTCAAAGCAAAACGCAAACATACAATGTCAGTACCATTACACATACACAGTTAGTACTCTAACTCAGCAACTTTGTGACAGCAGATGAATAGACAGATTGAAAATATGCTCTATTTTTGGTAAAACCTAGGGTTAACAGTTTGCTAGGCCATGATCCAAAAGCACATTGTCACAGCCATACCAAATTTAAGCTTGGGAAACCTTCATTTCTTCTGCCCCATTTTCACCTGGAGGTTCAAGACTCACCTTGTACACTTTGTCTTCTAACTATAGCTAATAATAGAAAAGCTGACTGTTAACTACTTCCTCTATTTAACCCATCTTCCATATTCGTTTCCCACCCTTTTACCCCTCCAACATTCTCTGAAAAGTGAAATAAAAGATGAGTGGCAAAAAAAAGTGAAGAGCAATATAATGAATAGTGAACCAGCAAATGGAGAACAAGTGAATAAGAGACGTTACGCCATCCGAGAAGAAAAAGACATTGAGCTCATAAGTTTTATCTTTGATCTCAGTCAACTATTCTTTTCACAGAATGGTAGAGCTTTTCCTCAGACTTCGAGCAAGTGTCAGAGGGAAAGAAAAGATGGAAGAGTACCAAGCACAGAAACAATTAACGAAGGATGCACAATAACATCTGCATGTACAGCTGTGCAACACAGTAATGACACCTCAGTCTTTTCATACAGGAAGGGCAAGCACAGGATACTGTGCAGCAATTAGCACTCTTACAAAGAGTAGCGCTCCTTTGGATTCAAAGGCCGCATCCACAGACAGCAATCTTGCTCCAACCCAAAGAAACACATGCAGAAGCTCATAATGATGCTACAACACATGGCATATGAAGTGATAGATAACTAGAGTTTTCTACCCTTTCCAGCCCCAGGCCAAGCCAAACACATATGGTATATGTTAAATTACTGCAGTTTTCAGGCTTCTTTTATCTAGAATAGTAGAGAAAATAAGTCACAGGTTTTGCACGCATCTCCGCATTTCCTTTTCTGCCACATTTACAGAGAGAGGCACCATGTTTATGTTCCTGCATAACCCTACAGTTTGCCCTTGTAGGATGTTAACATAGGCAACAGAAGACTCTGATCTATCTTATATCTCTTGCAACAGGCAGCCAAAACAGCAGAAGTTGCAGTCATCTGGTATAGTCCCAGCTCATTTCACAGCACCAAGTGACCAGAGAAATTGCAAAATGCAATTTGGGAGGTTGCTTCTTCCATCACTTTCTACATAGCAATAGGGCAACTGAAATGCTATGTTTAAAGCTATGTTCTCTTCCTCATCACACTTCCCTAAGACCCCTAAGGAAAACCCCTCAGGTCCAGCTCTTAAAACTTTACTTAGTCAGAGATCAGGTGGAAATAAGACAGAAATCACACAGACAATAAATTCTCTCACAGAAAAAGTAATCAATGAATAGTAGAATAAAATTATATACTCCTCTTCTAGCTGCCTCTACTAAAAAAAAAACCAAACCAAAAACCCGAAACAAGTAATAAAAGCTTGCCAGAATGAGTTGGGGGAAACGATTACCCTGTCACCGGTTCTTTAAGGAACTGTCCAAAACCAGTTTGTGATGAAAGATCACAGAGGGCTCTTATGCCTTCAGTACTTCATAAAACTAACTAACTAAGACAGTGGGAGGAAAGAGATCGGACAATTCCAGGCCAAGTTAAAAGACAAACAGCTGCACTGACGAATGCAACTGTTGGCAGTCTGGAGCAAATGAAAAATAACTTTCCTCTGGGGTGCAAGATTAGAACTTCTTGTTCCTTTTGTAGCATTTATATAAGAAAAAAAATCTACAACCTCATAACAATACACATACTTGGCATTGGTTACAAGCGCATGTGGCTCGGGCCCTCAGAATCACTTCTCCCAGTGATAGTGACACTACAACTGAATGGAAGCAAAAAGAAATGCTTTTCTAAACCAAAAGCTGTATAGAGTGGTGGGGAGTGTGAAAAGGCAAGGCATCGCTTGAGAGAAAAATTAAGGTGGGGTGTGTAGACATAAGCATAGCAGACACAAAAATCAGTCATCCTTTTTATGTGGAGAACATTGACCCAAAACGAGAGGAAAACAAATGAGGCTAATAAGAAGACTGTTTACAAGTTTCTAAAACTTTGGGTTTGATACCTGAGCAAAAAAGTTCCCAGCTCAAGAGCAAGACTGGCCTTGAAACATCCCGAACAATTTCCTCTGTGTTTTTTTTAAAAAAAAAAAAAAAAACACAAACCAAAAAATTATGGTAGTGACTTCCTCCTCCCCCCTTACTGCATAACACACAAGGTAGATGCAATGAGGATAACAATAAAAATCCATTCACAAGGAATAAATAAGTAATTTCAGAACTTTGCTAATCTTAACCAGACATGAAATTAGAAGACATGAAATATGCTAGACCTGGTACACAAATATCCTGTTCGTTCACATTTTTAAGTTTCAAAATATTTCAGAATTACATAAATTCATTGCTTTACAAAATAAAAATAATTATCTATGCTGCCCTTGAACTACTGTGTGAAAGAGAAATAAATCTTTCTTTAACTTGCACAGATGTCTTCAGTTTTTGTACTCATGTTAAAAATTCTGAATATTTCAGCTGCAAACCACAAATTAAGTTGGCCACAGCAACCACCTGCAGTAACCACAGCACCTCTCCCTCTCTCACATCCCCTCAAAATAAAACATGTAACATTCCACTATCATAAATCAATAAGTGGTCACGCACTTCAGAGAATATAAAACCAAGCTCTCTAAACTGCCACCTGAAGCATCTTGCATGGATGTAACACATACATTTTCCACTGATACTATTTTCTAGGGTCAAATTAGACTGTAACATGACAGAATTACACTATGCTAGCAGAGAGAAAACAGACAACCCGCACTGAGGGTATATTGATTAGAAAGAAACCATCACTTTTACCAACACCTAAAAGTAGATAAGCCAGGGCAATTTTCATCTACATATTATGTGTATTGACTCCTTCCCTCAAGAAGGGCCATTTATTTTCTCAAGTTCAGACATACACATCATTTAGTGACCAAAACATCAAATTAACATCAAATCCATTTATCTCATTCTTCCAACACTTTTTTCCCCCCCAGTCCTAATGGGTCTGGTCAACATTTATCCTTCATATCTCTTTAAGAACACATCTCAAATTCAACTCTATCAACGCAACAGGAGTTCATCTTGGCTCTGAACTCTCACATGCCTACTACATCTATCTCCCTTGAATTATTGATTCTGCAAAGCCCTAAGTCATACCTTCATCTCCTCTTAACTATTGTAATTTCCTCCTTAACGGGTTCTTTATGTCCCAGCGTTCCAAACTTCAGCTTGTCCAAAATGCAGCAGCTCATCTTCTCACCTAGAAACAGGAAAACAACACTCCATATTGATTTTCACTTGCTTCCTTGTTGAGTTTAGAGTCTGCCATAAGGATATCCTCACTTCAAAATCTCTCACTTATTTAGTCTAAAGAGTAAAAAGCTTTGCAGTGCATTTTTCTATTTGCTCACTCAAGATGATCAAGTCTCTCGTTTCTCTTCTGTGCACAAGCTTATCAACTCCATCAGAGCAACAACAATCTACCTCAATGCTTTTAAAACTTCTTCCCTTACTCTCACCCACAACCACAGCTCCATCTTTAAATTAGAATTCACGTATCTCCAGTCTTATGCCTAAACACCCTCTAATCCATTTGCAAACACTACCCTGTGTGAGACACCAACACTGTGAGACACTGTACCACAAACCACACAATTTCATAGTATCTAAGTCAAACTGTGTAACAAAGCTTCAGTATCGGAAGCTTTTTGTAAAAGCACCTTTTAAGGATTTTACAAAACCACAAGACAAAAAACAAACTAAAGTTAAAGAAGGCATGAGTTACAGCCTAAATAAGTTTGTGCAAAACCAATTGCAAAGATACTGTTCTATACGGTGTATTCATCAGTGTCAAAGCTTCATAAGAACCAAATAATATTGCATGAACATTTTAAAGATCTTATTTTGGAAGAGATTGATCTTACTTACCATTGGCACTGGAACGCAACACTGTCTGTTATGGATACAAGTTCGAGTTCTAAATCCTGAATTCTGCAAATTTAAATGAAAAAACTGTATGACCAGATTTTTAGACGTAAATATTCAATCTAAAACTTTATTTCCTTGCAGGCTGAAAACAAGGGTTTATTACAAAGCTACACGATAGGGGAGTCAACATTTCCATTGTACATTCACGAATACTTGTAAGCTAGGCATTCAAGTTGAGTGGGACAGCAGGAATCACGTATTTTCTACCAAAACATATGGTAGACATCAGCATTGTTTATAATTAGCAGGCAGTGCTCCTGAGGCAGCACCAGAAGCAGTGGGAATGCAACAAGAACCAGAATCCTTGTAGTATGCTTTCAGTCCGAGGTAATCTACACAGAGTTTTAGGCAAAACCAGAAATAGAACGGTGTTAACGTTTTTTTGTGAAAAGAGGAAGAAGGTATTCCCACAAACTAAGGTAATCACTGCTATAAAATTTAAAAAGGCAAATTATAACTTGAATTTAAAACTGTGAATTGTCCCTATTTGTGTTAGAAGACGCAGAATTAAGAGATAAGCACCAAACGTAAAACCTCAGCAAATGCTTTAAGACTTGCATGAAGTCTTGCAACTGAACAAATTCCACCCACCAACAAAATTAAAAACTCAAGTACTGTACACTGTGTTACAGGTGAAGACAAAATGTTAAACACGTCATAGGTTTTACAGTTACTCAAATGCAGCAGTCATTACTGTAATCTCTCTCACAAGAAGGTCTAAATTTAAAAAAAACTTGCATTACCCTAAGTTTTCTAGTCAGACAAATACACTAGCGGCCTCAAAAGGATGGAGAGAAGGCAAGAAAACATACTCATAGCTCAGGAACAAGACTATGAATATTAAGTGCTCAAGATAGCTTGAACAGAGGCGGTGGAAATCCCGCATCATCATTTCTTACCCCTACAAGAACCCAGGGTAGGCTTTGCCTACTTTATCAGAAGCTACCTATTGAAGGTGTTCCGTATTTCCCCAGCCACTCATAGTCACTGGGAAATAAAGTGTTCTTCATACTCTAGTCTTAAGGACTCTTGACAGTTACGTAGCATTGTATTGAAGTTCACCATTATGTACGTATCTAGTCTCTTCCAGAAGTACCTCCAGTTCCCCTCCTACTACCACTCCCAAGCAGCAGCCAACTGAAACTGAGCTGAACTTCACCTGACTCCTTTATTCTGCTGCTGGAAAATAACAAAACTACGTACATTCTCCTTGTTTACGTAAGCTTTACTGAGAAATGTGATTCCACAGCCAATTTAGAATTACAGTCTACACCTCCAGGAGACATCATGGCACTGTTTCTTGTAAGAAATTTAAAAATACATATATTTTCTTCTCTTAACTTTTGTTTCTAGGAAAACATGCTACAGATCACCTAAACTGCAAGTAAAATATCATCTATGAGCATGCTACTTTAGGAAAAACAGCTGAGGTGATTTTTACAGGATTTTTCAAGTAGTAATCTACGATGTAAAGAACTGTGCAAAATCCTAAAATTCGTCACTAAAGAACACTGTAATTACTCCTAGTTTTGGTGAGGAGTTTCGAGGTGGTTCCCCCCCCTCCTCCCCGAGAGGGCAAAGCATTTTCAGCATCTTACCAGCAAGCAGTAGGCCTCTCTGGTCAAGCTTCAGTTCTACCCTGTGGTCCACCTTTCCCCTTTTCTCCTCAAGTTTCTGCTTGGTACAGACAACGAGACTAGGACTATACGAACTCACACTCAGAAAAATGAGAACCCTTATTAGCACGGAAGTTCATCACCATCACTGTTCCTATAATGTAATAACAGTATCCATTATTTACTACATACTGAATCTTCGCAGACAGTGTCACAAAACGAGGAAAGGTGGGGGAAAAAACCCAATACTTCCTCATCACAGTGGATTTTAACGTGTGAACTAAGTCAACATCCAATTGTTAGGACAATGCAGCCACTGCAATACTAAAAATGCAGAGGACCAGCATTTCCTTTGGGATGAAGAAAGATGAAAGAACAACTGACAAAAGCATCTACTAATACCCATCCATGAAAGCTTTACCAATTTTGCTCATTAAAAAAATTACAAAAACTCAAAAAAACAAAGAACCATTCTCCGCTAATTGTCTCCACTCTGGCTTCTGTACACTCGTTCAAATTTTTTAAGGAAAAGGATGCTTTAGGGCATCTCCTTCCTACAACTGCCTGGCTCATAAGCTCTGTTAGGGGGCAGCAAGGGATACCACAGTTATGGGGGTAAAGGCAAAACTGCTAGACAATGGACCTGTCAAAAATCAAAGTAAATGGCAACCATGGCTCTGAGCAAACACTGCTTCAGCAGTGAATCAGCTTCCCGACCAGGCAGCTCTTCCAGAAGCCCAGGAGCGCCCGACGCCGAGGCAGTGACACGGCCGTGACTCGTCCCCCCCAGCCCGAGCCCGCCGCCCGCACCGACCAGCGGCCGCGCACCGGGGAAACCCCCGCGAGAAGCCGAGCGGATCGGCGAGGCGGGGAGCCGCCTCCCGCCTCCGGCTGCCCCTCGGGGGAGCTCTCCCTTGCCCGAAGCCCTCTCCTGCCTGCCTTCCCGAGCCT
>VYZM01004895.1:46469-154849 GCA_013398915.1 Dromas ardeola | reverse complement strand
GGGGGGGGGATGGGAAGGGTGTGTGTGTGTGTGTGTGTGTGTCTTTTATTCCCATATGTTTCTTAGTGCTCACATAGAAACAATAAAACATACTCTGATCTCATCATATCCTTCCAAATACTAGAGGCTGCTGGATTGTATCCTGCAGCAAACTCTGCAGTGACTTTTATTACCTTGTTTAATTACTTTTTATTTTCTATAAAATACAATCTTCATAACTTGTCCTTTCCTTCCTACTGAGGAAATAAGGCTTTCTTGTAAAAAATAAAATAAAATAAAATAGAAGCCTAAAAGCTGCATTGCCTGGGTAGCAACCTGGGAAATGTTTAATGGGAAGCAAAGCTATCTGTGGTCAGTATTTTGCTGCCCAGGTTTTCCTCATGGTTTCCTCACAAATTTATTTCATCTTGTGAAGGAGAAATGGTTTCTGCCTGGCAGTAGACCCTGAGCCTGCGTAATACAGGGGGGATGTCTTCCTTTCTACACAGGAAATCGGTCCAGCAGGTCCGGCTTGGGTCTCATGTGCAATAACAAGGGTATGGATCTTGATCCTGTCTCTCTAGCTTCAGTCAGAAGGTACATGACAGCAAAATGGAGATGGGCAATGTCTCAGGTCATGTTTGTGGCTGCAAGGGAAGGAGATGAGAACCAACTTACCTGTCATGTTAGGTGCTTGTGCCATACCACTGAACAGGTTTGGTGGGGTTAGACGCAGCATACTGTGTCACCGGGTGGCTCAATCTGGTCAGGGATTACTGCTGTGGTGCTTGCTGAAGAAAAGGAACAACTGTGCTGAGCGTACTAGTTATCACATGAGGCACAACAGCTCTGAAAGCACATGACTCTGAAATGCTAACTGTACAAGTAACAGAGAGAGTGCTGGTGGTCAGTGACATTTTGAACAACTCCCGTACAAAGCACCTAATGCCCTGCTGGAACCATATGGGCAGCTCCGTGCTGCTTTCTTCTGCTTGCACCAAAAAAAGAAAGAACAGAGTTTATTCTAATGAGACTTGGTTACTTACTGTCTCCCTGCGACTTGCTCACTCTTTAATTAACATTAGCCTGTAGAAGAACCTACATTCGGTGCCACCATTAGTTTGGCTTGCATTAGATTTACATTCAATTTCCAGCTTCAAAATGAACTATTGGCAGGTATAACAAAATGTTAACAGTGTAAAGGAGGTCAGGTGGTAATGTACGTCAGAGATCAAGAAATAGGCGTTCTGTACTGTGGCTGCTACTTCGTGCGGTCTTAGAAAAGGGGAAGACAAAGGCAGCTTTACACCTTTTGTGCGCATTCCCCATCTTTGACGATTCTAGATTCTAGCATGGTTCTAACCAGGAGGCATTAACGAGCATGTTCTTGAGAAAAACTTCTGTAGTTTTCTTCAGGGGGTCAGAATGGGGATCATTCGGAGAAAGAATAAATTGAAAGGAGTTTCCCAATAACTTTTTTTTTCTGTAGCATCTAAATAGCAGATCTTTCTGTGTTAACAAGAACTGGCCAGTTAGGGATTTTAAATACGTTCTTTGTATAGGTTCCTCTTCACATGGCCTGGATTTCTAACTTTACAAAGAGCAGCTGGCTTCCAGGGTGTATACTAACACTAATCACAATCATTGTTAGCAACAGTGTGAATTTGCAAGAGGATAAGAAATATGTGCTATTTTTAGAGGCAATAAGCCAGAGCTCTTCACTCTCAGAGAAAAGCCATTTTTAGGAGTAAGTGGCTGAGCTGGTTAAAATTCATCACTCCGTCTGCCAGTCTATGGATGTCCTTAAAGATTCATGACTTTATAGTTTATTATGTTTATTAAGAATTCAGGAGCTTTAAATTGTAACCTTTGGTGTAGAAGAGTGCATATTTTATAGAGATTGTGTTATTCAGTGTTCAGTAACTCAGTATTCAGTGCTCACCCTGCATGTCAGAAATCCTCATCAAGAAAGATAGAGTTTCATGGCTAAAACCCCAACTATTTTGCCAAAGAAATGGATTACATCTGTGATTATAATTAAAAAGTAAAACATTTTTGAATGTGTGGAGGTAATTTCTCATTGCTTTATCAGAACTGTTGTGTACAAACTTTAATGCATTTTGAAAAAGTAGTCTCAAATATCATTAATTGGGTTTATCCTTAACTTTAAAGTATCTCTGAAATCAGAACGGCCAGGATTTTCAAACACATCCAAAAGCCCTAAGAGCTTAATCATGGGACCTGTTTCTAATCCACAGAGGTGGTTTAAAATCTCACTCATTGGTCCTTGTTTTGTTGTTGGTTTGCATAGTTCACAAGGATTTTGTAAACCTCTTCCTATATCACTTTTCTGCACACATACATCAGAAGTCATGGGCAATCAGGCTGCAGATCTTATTCACAGAGGTCACGCACATCACAAATAGGTTGTTAAAGTCATTCAGGCCACCTTGAGAATAAGGTGCTATTTAAATGGGATATGAGTAATGCTGTCTAATCCAAAGTGCTGATAATTTTCTAGTCTGAGGCAAGGATTTCTTGAGCTTTTCGTCGTTACAGTATTTGGTGTTATACAACAACTGAAATTTGGATGTAACTGTTGAGTACTAAATTAGGTACTTGGCACGTTGTCTTCTAGTACATGAGCATAATTTCAGAACAGCTCATACTGAGAGATGGGAAAAAAAATAGGGCAGAGATGAAAGAAATCACGCAACAATTTTTACTTAATAAGGTAATACTGAAAAATTTTCAGAAAAGGAAATATTGTTAAAGAATGTTATCATGCACTTAGTTACTGTGTGTAACAAAATTTTACAAAACGTGAAAATTTACATTTTTATATGTTAAAAAAAAAAAAAAGCTAAAAAAACCTTCCCTTACAGACTCATAGCAAATTTTACTTCAGCAAATCATCCTTTCTACAGAAAAGATCATTAAAACTCCTCGTATTCTTCCCATGAGCCAGTGAGCAGGTTGAAAACCCAATGTACTACGAATTAAACTTTCAGTACTGTAAACTATAAGGAAACTTATCAGACTCACACAGATGAAAGGAATCTGAGGGAGCACACTCAGAGGCAGCTCAAGTCCATGAGTGCAACTCCACTTTTGGGGCATGCCAGGGGTACAAAACATTTCTGTACTTACCTTAGGTAAGAAATTTAAAAATAGTGATTTTGTATACAAGCTGGTTTCTTATGCTGTAACAAATGTTGATGAGTACCTTATTGCTTTAATAGTTATCTTTCTTGTAATGGTAATAAAGGTGTTTAAATCTACTTGATTTTTCAGCATTAAGAGTTAAAGTTTAGTTATTTCTTAATATTCAACTGGTTTAGCCTCAGAGAGGCAGGAGTTGGGTGGATTCTCTTGCAGTTCGATGCAGGGTATGCATCAGCCAACTCATAACTATCACGACAACCTGTCTGTACCTACCCATCAAATCCATCCAGTCGTTCTGCGTGGTTTGTAGATCCTTTTACGGTGAGCTATTCAAGCTGCGATGTTTGTTCTCAGGCTCTACAGAAAAGGAACAGCTATTTGCAACACCATAGGCTTGCTGTCTTTCAGCAAAACTGTGGCAGTTCTATTCCTTTTCAGGTTTTGCAACCCTGTGTTTTGAGCGGGAGGAGGAAGCAGAATTCGTAGCTAATGAAATGGCCATCTGGAGCTCGGGCTTTTCAGTTCTGTGCTTCTCTAGTGGATGTATTGCTTGCTAAGAGTTTGATACTATTACTGACTATTCTTGCTTATTTCTACACAGGCTCACATTTCAGGATTTTTGAAACATTTTGAAACTAACTGAATCAGAAGTATATTTGGAATGTCGACATATTTGAAACAACACAATAAATGCAGAGCTGTGAGATTGTTTTGCTTAAGCATTGTGCAAGGACTGTGCTAGTTTCACATGATTTTATGAAATAATTGGTTTTCATTCATTCTCCTCCTAAACCCTTTTTCATAACTGACTGGGGCTATCTTTCATACTTTAACCATAAGTAAAACATGTGTGTCCTCTAGTTATAATCAGCAACTGGAACCAGACCACCGTTAGCCTTTTTATCCTAAAAGCAAATATTTTGCTTATAATTTGCTGCCCTGTATTTATGAACGCCTGTATGATAAGAATCTGGAATAAAATAGCAGAGAAAAAAAAAAACCTATAGAAAGTTAGAATTCTCACGACTGGCAAGAAACATTTGAGTTTTCCATATCTTGACATTGCAGCAAATTGTCCGAATGAACCTTCCTGCTTAAAATTCATGAGCACACTGAGCACGTGCAGTCAGAAGCAGGATGCTTTTAAACCTTCCTTAGCATAAACAGGCCCCATCTGTTTTCATTGGCTTTTTGTACTGTCTGGGCCATCTATTACCCCTTCACAGAAACACGTCCTTATGCCCGTCAGTTCTTGTCACCAGTGCTAGTGCCAGCTCTTCCCCTATAGCTTCCTCAACATCCTCGCTGCCTCAGGCGGAGTCCCTTTCTGAACTCCAAACTTGCTGGCCTGTTTAGTGCCTGGAGTTTCTCACTTCAGTGTTGTGCCGTAAGGGAAGTAAACAGCCTTCTGAGCTCTGCCTTCAGCTAGCAGTAGAAACTTTGTTATGCAATTCTCTGTTTTGGTTTCCTCCCTGCTCTAACCATGTTTTGGGTTTAGCTCAAAATTCTCTCACTGCGCCCACACTGCCTGTCTAGCCATCCCTCTGTCACCTGGAAGATGGCACATGTCTCTCCATCCTCCCACCTACAGGCAGGCTCTCCTCTGTGGCTGGTCATCTCAGGCCAGAGCTTGATAAGCCCTAACGTCATTTGCACCTGCCCCTCTCACCACTGCCTTTTGCATGGTGCGTTTTAATCTGTGCAGCTACACATTGAACCAGGCTGCAGAAAACTAAGATCAAAAATAGCTTCTCTCCATCCCCTCCAAGTCGATTCAGTCAGCACCTTCACCAAAGGAAGTGTTCATCAGACTCCACCTCGAGTTAAAATGTAAATCCCTCCTGTTGTCATACATGCCCTTCCCTCCGAGTGCTCGGTCAGCCTTCTGTGCCTTGGCTTCAGTAGTCCTCTCTCCAAACATTTTTCTGTTGTCCAACAAATTTGACTACCCAGGGTTTTCTAAGCGGCTGCTGTCCCGTTCTTCAAACGGCTTCCACTTGAAGTGCCACCAGCAAAATTCAGGGCCCCTCCAATATTCCTGTTTTTGAACATGGGTCACAAACTCTGGCAGCAAGCAGCAGATTACACATTTGCTGTGATATTTAGTAATACAGAAATGTTTTGAGATCAATCACAATTTGTAAGCTGCGCAGAGATTCCCCAGGCAGTCACGTATGACTTCTTCCTTCATTCTTTTTAATTTTCAACTCACTGTAAGAAATTAAACCATTTTTGATAGAATGGGAAGAAAAGCCTTTTCATAATTCTTGTTCCAGTCCTGCTAAGCCTCATAAGCATAATTAGTTCTCTGGTCTTTATAATTCAAGGTGACTACTCGTGTATGAAGTTACTTGTTTGAGTAAAATATCTGCAGAATTAGACAATTTTTTTTGCACCGGGGTGCAAATCTTGTAATCGGGTCTGTATAGGTAGCCACTCCTGACAAGAAGCCCCATTCATTTCAAACAGTTCTGTAGCTCCACTGGCAGGACTGTGGGATGGGCTTTAGATCACCTCTAAACCATGGAAGTACATGAGCAATATAAAAGATTTTAAATCAGATTTCTAATGACCAGAAGTCTTTTGGAATAGCACAATCAGCTTCTAGCTGCACGAAATACGAGTCAAACTGCCAAACCCGTCCTTGGATGTCTCTGTTCCGTAAAGCAGAAGTTAGAGGCCAGACCCAAGTGGCCAGACCCAAAGGCAGTTCACCTCCCAGGGCCAGAGCGTAGGGAATACTTCCCAGATCATACCTGAAAATGCACAGTGTTTCATTGCTTCTCTCGTGGAGCAGGACGCAGATACTCAGTTTTTAACATTTGCCGCAGCTAATCAGCAGCAAAGCAAAACAGAAAACAAACAAAACCCTAAAGTCTTTCCGTTGTTGTAGTTGGCAAATAAAACATTGTATTTGAGTTTAATCTAGATTATGCCTCAGAATTTTCACCCTTAAATAGATCTCAAGTTTTTCTATTCTGCATATTCATTAATATCCTTATTTTTATCATTGGCCGCCATGCATTTTTTTCAATTACATTTTTAGGCTTTCCTGGCAGAGCATGCCTTCAAAAGATATTAATAAACTACCGTATACTGAGCTCTGAGCTGCGGCACAATCTTTTAAAAATACAATCTGCATTTCTAATTTCGGGTTTAAATGCAAAAGGAAAGATTTTTCTCTCTGCTTTGCAAAAATCCCTTTAAGACTCTCCATTTAAGGAATCAAAAATAAATTTTCTAATGTGCAAAGTGTTTGCTGCTCGTTGCAGTAAAAGGATTGTACATTTTTAATACGATCATAGTCTCATTTTCATTTATTATTTTATTAACAACAAACACCAGCAAAAATAAATTTTATATATATAGTAGTTAGGTATAACAAGGTTACATCCAATCATAAGGAAACTAAACAACCTAATAAAAGCATATGATTACTTTTACAGTATTAAATCAATAAATAAGCTCTGCTTATTGGTAATGGAAATAGGCTGCATGCCATTATTTTTCAAACAATTATAATACAGGAATCGTACTTCCTTTTAAAATTCTATTTACACGTAACAAAGCAGAACATGCACTTGCTTGCCAACAAATTTCACATTTATTTTACTGGGAAGGGAAATTATTTCACAGCGGTTTTGAAAGCTTAGACGTCTGTAAGCCATTCCAGTGAAAATTTTTATTGATCTAGAGGTTTTCAGTTGTTCAGAAAAAGCAGGAGGCTGCAAAAACATTAGCACAGGAGGAAACAGCACTTATGGTCACATTATTTATGAACTTTATAATAAAATAAGCCTGATGTTGGCTCAACTTTAATTTTGGCATTTCTTTAAAAAAAGCTATAAATGACAGTACTGCAGAGGAATCATGTAGGTTTATTTATTTATCTTTTTTTTTAAGAAGAATGAAAAATAAGTAGCTTTCCAGTAGGAAAGCTGCAGTGGTGGAACCCTGGGCACGGGAGAGAGGAAGGCGTGCTAATCAGCTTCGTGTTGTAGGCTCAGATCCCTGATAGAGCAGCAAAGCGATAATCCTTTCCTGCGCAGCACAGGAAGATATCACTTTCAATCTGGACCTCAATATGAGAAGCCTAATGACAATTCAGAGCCTGGCGCTGATAATTAGGAAGCTAGAGGGACTGATTTATGAGGAAATGGCATTGATTAAAATTTGCATTTAGAGCACTTTCTCACAGAGGCTCACAACTGCTGTATTAGTGTCAGACCAGCATTTGCAAAAGCAGGCGTTAATGGGCTGCTGTACTCCCATGGCCTCCGGTACTCAGCAGATTTTCTGAGCAGGTGTTTAACAAAGCCAAGGCCTGATGAACGCCCTTGTGCTAAATACTCCACGAGGAAGTGGTGGGGATATAGCTGAAGCAATAGACACATTACTTTTATTTGTGAAAACATTCAGACAGCCACTTCCATTTGTTTCCAGCCAGGTGCCCCTGATTTAAACAGCTCAAAGGCATAAATAAAGTGACAGGAGTGAAGGGTCATTAGGATTGTATAGACACCACTGGTAATTCAGCAAACTGCCTACCTTGGAACCTCTAACAGAAAAAAACAAAACAAAACAAGCTCTCTGCCACTACTTCTCCCAAAACCTCAGCCAAAAAAATTAAATAAACTTTGACTGGCTATGACAGGCACAGCAGTAGATGAAAGCTCTCAGAAGGAGGGAAGTGGCTATGGAGAGGGTTGGGGGAAACCAAAGGGAATTGCAATTCAAAGGGTAATTGCATCAGCCACTGGCTGCAAAATCACATCCACCACTAAAGGTACATGATGCAACCGAAAAGAAGAATACTGCAGAATGGGGAGATGCAGGTATGTGATTAGATGTAAGATATATCCACACCCTCAAAATAGGGAGTGAAAGCCACAGAGAACTTTCCATTATTTTAACAAAAAACTATTGGGAAGACAAACTTATCGACAAAAAAAAGATGAACTTGAGAAGGATGTGAAGAAGATCTGTAGACAGACACATGATTTGGGAGTCCTAATTGTGTCACCATGGCACTGTATACACTAATTAACCACCAGAACTTTAAAAAAACAAATGGGAGGGGGGAGGCAGGAATAATTAATTTTGGGAGCAGCCAGGCTTCTGGCAGATTTATGCTGTACATGTCGTGCTCCCATTTTTCACAGAATCAAAGAATGTGTTGGGTTGGAAGGGACCTTTAAAGGCCATCTAGTCCAACCCCCCCTGCAGTGAGCAGGGACATCTTCAACTATATCAGGTTGCTCAGAGCCTCATCAAGCCTGGCCTTGAATGTCTCCAGGGATGGGGCTGCCACCACCTCACTGGGCAACCTGTTCCAGTGTCTCACCACCCTCACAGTAAAGAACTTCTTCCTAATGTCTAATCTAAACCTACACTGCTCCAGTTTAAAACCATTGCCCCTCGTCCTATTTTTTCTCCTACCCTTGCCCTCCTACCCCCACCAATAAATACCTGGAGTTCCTTCCCCGTGTGCCTACCCTTGTTACGTAGAGAGTTGCAGTAGGAATGTTAAGATTGAGGTAAGTGGAGAATGAATGGGAGTGCCTGGAACAAAGGGCAGGAGAGGATATAAGGGCCCACGTGTTGGTGGCACCTAGATTAGCAGGTCATCAGGATCCCAGCAGATCTGTGTGCAGCCTCTAAGCGTACCCAAGTTAGGAGACAAAGGAGAGTGCGTAAATCCCCATGACTCACAGAGATGGGACAGGATAGAGAGGCTGGTGACTGTCAGCTCCTAAAGGGTGTATAAAAGACATATCCAAAATCAGCACATGGAGCTCGTTGAGAAGAGCAGAGAAAGTGCAGAAAAACTCAGCATGCTAACCAGCTCGGTGAACAGAAGCAAGGAAGTACTCAATATCTGCTACAAAAATAGAAAGGGATTATAGAGCCTTTACATTGTTTTCCACGGCTTAATCTGTGGAATAAGTCATTTGTAGTAGTGGAAATGAAGACATGCAAAGCATTATGAAGTAACCTTGGAGAAGCAGAGCTCAGCCGCAGCACACAAGTAGTTCTTTGCGGTGCGATGGGTCTTTACGCCTTGATGTAGGACCAGGGGCAGCTGTAAGTGACTAAGGCATACGCGCATATATCAGAACATCTAGCAAATACAAAGAATTTGTGCTGCTACTGCTGGTGAATATACGTTGCTTTTATTTTGAAACAGATTCGTAAAGGTCATTGCTCCAGTGAAATACATCCTTCAGTAATAATTTTCAAATCTCTCAGGTTCTCATCATTTAACCATTGTTAATTATTTAGCAATTATGCTGATGAAAGGTTGGAAATTATCACAGAGGCATTTCTTCAGTCAGAGGAAGGAGAAATGGTTTAAAATTAAATCCTTGCTGTTGGTGCTTAATGGTAATGACATGCTATTTTTATATTATTTGGAGTAACAGATGATTACTTAGAAACTTCGACACTGGAAAATGGGCTAGAAAAGTATGGTGATCTAAATAACAGACAAGCATTCTCTGCTGTGAAATTAGTACATGGTAGAGGCCTTTACAGAAATACAGCTTATCAATCAAAGGAGTATCTTGATTGCTGCAAACCTGCAAAACTGCAAACCACAATGGGAGGTTTATATGTCAGGGTCCGAATGTAAAGTAAGCAGAGACTACACATAGGAGCATTGAGAGAAACTTTGCCTTTCTAAGGAAGAACAAGGTATATTTTCACATACTACTAATACAGTAAGTCATGTGTATTTAAATGAAAAATAAAAATAAGTTAAACCAATAACAGGTGCACTAAAAAATGATACCTGGACTACCAGTAACTTCTGTTAAATTGCAAATTTTTTTCTTCTATGTTTTGCAATTTAGCGTAGTTTAAATAACTACCACCTCTGAATGTCCCATCAGCCATTTCAGACTGCAAAAATGAAAATGCAATCCATTTAATTTCTGCTGCAAGCAATAGCTGGTATCCAGGGGGGACACAGGAAGCTATATTTCATGCTCCCTTCTCCTCTTTAAAGGGAAGTTGGAACAAATGAGCCGAGTCTTATGCCTCAAAATGAGTAACTCCAAAGTATTTCAGCGCAAGAGCAAGAAAGCGTCTCAAAAGTCATCAGGGGTCCCTGTGAAGAATATCCTGCCAAGCACCCACATTGAGATTGAGGAAGATGTATGTCGAGCACCTCTACCAATTGCATCCATGACCCCACGGGGAGGGAGGTGGGAGGAATGCAGCCCGCTCACACAAATTCATCTCAGGTTGCCAATCACTTGGTGTCTTTCTGGTGCCTCATTCTAGAGGTTGTAAAGTCTTCACTGAAAGACGAGCCACTCTTTTGAGTACGCCAAGGGCATTTAACTTAGTGCCGGGTGCCATAAACAGCTTCAAGGCAATTGATGACCTAATATTTGTTAGAAATAGCTAGAGCGCATATGCAAGCAGTAATAAGAAGAGAGGTATCGGCACATAAAATTTAAATAAGAAGAAATTTGACGATTCAGCGATGCCCTGCAGTATGTGGAAGTACATGGCAGCATATGGAACTTCTCACACTTTTCTGAGTATTTATTAGGGCTTAATATCCAAATGTTAACTGCAAAATATTTCAGGAAATATCGTATTTATGAAGATGGGGGAATACAACCCTTCTGTCAGGCTTTTACTGACAGCAAAAAGGGCTGGGTTCAAACTTCAGGAGTTTCTAATAAACACTAGTTTAAATATATACCCTGAAACTTGGAAATATAAAACTGAACTAATTATTCCCACTTGTAAGTGACAGATGAACTCAAATATTAGACCAGTATTTCACTGAAGGGAGGAGGAAGAAGATCTAACGGGGTGATAGGATAGTATATAATAAATAACCATTTCTTTCGAAAAATGCAAGTATATAATATGAAGTCCTTTTTTCTTTTTCATCTGGTGCTGGGTCCTGTGGCCTCATCCCATGGTAGCACCTCAGTCTTGCAGGTTATGGCTGTCAGGCTGGGGGGACGTGTTGCCCACGCTGCTGAGGAGCGAGGCCTCCAGCTCCTGAAGCTCCACGGGTCCAAGCTGATCATCATTCGCTGTCTCTGGTGGTGCCTCCAGCCACTTGCCTCGCCTGCCCTGTTGCTCCAAAGGGCCTTTGCAGCTCCAAGCTCGTGAGAATAGTCACTGTGGCACTGTTAATAGTGCCTGCTCCACAGTTCCCTCTGCTCTCCAGCAAGAGTGCCTGTAACACACACGACTGCACAGGGGGTCTTTGCTACTCAAAAGAAACTTATTGAATTTTCTGATCTAGTTGCAGATGTCCCTGCTTACTGCAGGGGGGTTGGACTAGATGACCTTTAAAGGTCCCTTCCAACCCAACACATTCTATGATTCTATGAATAGACTTCCTATCCTTCCTTGTCAGTCTACAGCTTTTGCACCCTAAATCACATTTACATAAGCTGATTTGCCCAGACTTACACTCAGTATTGCGACTACATAATTTCACTCATATCAGGGTAAGTCTGTTTATTACAAAGAGAAATATCTTACCTGTAACACCGGTTACAGGTGTGTACAGCAAACTGTGCATCTCAGAGCCCACCCTTTGCTCCTCTCCTGCCGCAAGATGTCAACAGTCCTCCCCCTCTTCTGGCAGGAGGGCAGCTCTTCCCTTCAGGCCACAGCCATCGGGATTGCATTTGTCTAAAATGAGAGAAAATTGTAGCCGATCTTCCTGGTTCTTTCTTGTAACAGCAGAAGAGGAGATAAAATAAATGGCTTGACTGAAACCTTATGTGAACGTAAGTCGTGGCGTAGATTAAGAAGTCAGTTTGGTCATGATAGTAGGCAGAGCTTATCATTACATTTCATTTCTTTTAATGGACACTTTCTGCTACATTTATATGAACAGGGCCATTCCTTTTAAGCTGAATTGTGTGTGTCTATTCCTCTGTGATTTACAACAGCCAGGGCTTCAGGGCATATACATCTGAACTGCACCATACTCTTCCTTTTCTGTTTTCTTTTTTTTTATTGCTGCAGTAACGAAACTGTGATCTGTCAGTGGTTCCAAGGTGATTATACCATGTCTTCTTCAAGAAGGACAGGTATGTTAGACACCACAAAGTTCCTCAAAGCACTGATAGATTTTTTTTTTAGGTTCTTCCCTGCTTCTTCTCACCGTGTTCAGCAACTGTGAAGACATACGCAACTCTTCCCCTCATTCTTACTGACATTCAAAAAACTGCTACCCGTTTTCACTTTAGAAACCATTCCCACTTGTGGTTTTTCTTTTTATTTTTCATGGTATGGTTTGTTTGGGTTTTCTGACATGACATCTCTAGAATGGGAGCAATTTCTCATTACCTGGGAGACATTATACATCCATTATAGCTTGTAAGTAGCACTGTTCTCTGGGATCATCTAAAGCACATACAGCTCCATGCAGCAGTTTCTATCAGGGTCTTTACATTATTGAATTTATCTGTGCAAACCTGTGGTAGAAGTCATCTTCTAAATGACTCCACACCAACAGTACCTGCTGGGAGTCTTCAAGGGTGAGATAACACACCTGAAATGAACCTCATTTGTAAGAGCATAGAAATGAATGAGCCCGTGATTTGGGCAAAAATAACCCTATTGAGTCAAGTCACTCCCTTTTTGGACCTTTGTTTTCTTAAAGTTGGTATCTATGTGTCCTGAAGGTCCACAGGCCTCACAGATTCGCACTGCTGGAATGCAGGAGAGCCATCAAGGCAGTCAGCAATGAAGTCTTCTTCCCCACACCATCATGTTTTTCTCAGCTAGGTAAGAGCAGATCTGAAAGTACCCTCTCAGCCTCAAATTACTGTCTAAACACAAGCTGCTAGTCAGCACTTTGAAAAAGGTGCTACGTGCTGAGAGTGGCTTTTAATCTATTTCTCTCTCCCCACACACTCTATTCAAGCAACGTTTTCTACTTGTCTCATAACACATAAAGCTCGGCAGCCTTCACAGTGTAGAGTGGGGTGAGCTATTTCAAATGCCCGCAGGACTTCGATTATCCTCCTTGCCCTTCTGCAATGATTAACGCTTGTGAAAACAGAGTGGCCCTGCTATGGCCGGAGCCGGCGTGTGCGCACGCGCCTGTCTGCAGACGGCTGTAACCGAAGGCAGGAGCAGAATCACCAATGCCATGCTGACCGCAGTGCCCAATCAATAACCCATGGCAAAAGCATCACAGGCTATACAATACATCACGGGATTCGACGGCTGGCAAGTGGCATTGCTAGCAGCGCGATGTCACGACAAATATCTGACTTTTTGGAGAATCTGGAGTATTTGGAGTTTTATTTTTCAAAGCACCTACTCGGTATCCACACAATAGAAATTTGAAAGAGAATGTGTTGGGTGCAGTCATTTGTATTGCTCCACGTCCATAAAACTATGTTTTTCCCAAAAGGAGAAACTGTGGAAATGAAATGATCTCTAGTTGACAACAAACAAAAACATATATTTCAATGTCATTAAAAGAGTTAAAAATATACATAAGATTTTTCCTACAACCTACAAGGAGTAAAATCATACATGCCAGAAGACTTGCTAAACTGTATCTGCTAAATAAAAGTATGAATTATGGAGATATATTTATTTTGTAAGGGTCCTTCAGACTCACACATTTGTCACAGATCTGTGATTTAGTAGCGGCCAAAGACAGGTGGAGGAGAGAGAGAAAAATGCTTTTGGGGGCATCCTAAAGGTAGCTTTGCACCCTCAAGCTGCATTTGGGGATCACAACATGGCAACACACCTGCTTGAAGGCAAAGCGTTGTTCAGAGTGGTTGCCTACAGCCTCATGTTACAAAGATCCACATCACTGTGCACCAATGGCACATCAAGGCTTCATGGTTTATGATAATATAGTTTCATCAGAAAGCCTAAGACAAATAGCATGAAACATCCATTGAACGCAGTGTTAGGTATGGCTTTTATTCTTTCCACAGTTCTTGTTTGTTGTTCATTTGGTTTTATTTTCTCATTTTCACGTTTTTGTCTTATTTTAGTCTCTTTCCTCATACCATTCTCTATTTGTTCTCTGCATAACTGTATTTGTCCCTCTATGATCCAAACTTTTCCTCTGTTTTACAGCCCTTCTTTCCTTCTCTCCTATTCCTCTTTCTGCATCTTTTCTCAGATTTCTTCCTTTATTGTTTCCACATCTCTTCTTTCCTCACCCTATTTGTTTTAACCTTTGGGTTTGGTTTTTTTTCTGTTTCCTAAGGCTCATAGATTTGTAAGCCTACCTCTTGAGTCCTTTTAAAGATAATTCCTTCTTTGCCAGCTACCTTTCTGCATTGGCCTCGCCTAAATCTCATAGTTTAGGTGGTAGTTCATTGCTAGGTGGTAGAGCACACTGGTAAGCTGAGCTCACACACACAAACCAAGAAAACTCCAGTTAGATTCTTTAGCTGTAACTGATAAATTAACACCACACTGATTAGGTTTTAAGGATGAATCCTGATAAGCACAAGGAGTCCTCCTGGACATCTCTTCCATCAGTTGCCACTTGCTTGCAGTCTGCCTACAGCGCGCACAATTTTTTCTGGTAAGTGCATCATCTCTCTGAATCAACTGGCATTTCTACAAATACATTTGGTCATGGAATGACAGCCGCGAGCAATTCAGATAACACTCAATTAGCAGGAGACTGCAAATAATGTGCTTGTCAGACACCTCCCAGTCCCACTCCCTTTCTCTGAACGTTCAGGCCAGGGAATATATTTTTTTCCACCTCTACTTTGCTGTGATTTGCATTTTCATTTGCTAAGAGTATTACAATGTCCTATTTATCTTGGGCTGCAGCATCAAGATCTTTGAGCATCTTATTCCCTCCAGGAATTTCCCAGGCAAGTATTTCCCCACTGCACCTATTTGTTAAACAAAGACAAAAAGATTTCTCTAATGCAAAAAAGTAGAGACTGTCCTCAGAGGAAGCCAAAATCCTTCTGAAGAATAATTAATTTTCTGGATACAATTCAACAGAATGCCATTGTGTGTGCGAACATGTGTTAGCAAGAAATAAAAGCTTCAAATCATATAAGCTCTCTCCTAGCTGATTGGAATAATGAGAAAAAGACCAGTTCACTGTATTTCTGGGTTCTTAGCATATACCTTTAGTTCAATCCCCCAGCTAGAATTTCTGGAACCACTAAATATATCCCCTGAGAACCTTTAAAAATTGTTCCCCGCTTCCAAGCACTAGATTCTTCAGTGTGGGAAGAGAGAGATTATCATTATTAGAGAAACACAGCTTCAGCCTGAACACTGCTCCCAGCAACGTGTTTATGATGATACACAATATATTCCCTTAAGCTAGTTTTAGTAGTAGTTCATTATTTTGATTCCTCACTCACGGAAGGAGTGTGCAGCAGGCACGTATGCTGTTAGCCACCACTTCTCTGGCTGGTGTCTGGTTTTCATCGTGTAGTACCATCCAAGAGGGCTTGTGGAGAGGCTTCAGTCCCTTGGGAACGCTGCCCGACCCTGCCCTTCAGTTCAGTTACCGGTGGCCATTTCAGCTCTGTTTCAGCTCCGGGAAAAAGGAGGTCCTCGTGGAGTTAATCCAAATTTGCTATCCCTCTCTTCAGCTTCTGGAAGAACCTTCACTTTATTTGGAGAGTCCCCCTGGAGAAGGACTCCAAACTGAACTCTACATTAAGTTCAGCTTCACTATCCAAACCAGTTTTTAATTTGCTTCCTGTTACGGTGGCTCAAAAGCATCAGTGGGGAAGTGCTGAGTCGCATGTTGATGCAAATGAAGCTTTCCGATGGCTGGCTTTTCCCTGTGTGCCAATAACTAAGAGCAGAGAGCACTTTATTCTCTGCGGTTTTACCCCATCAGGAGTTCCGGGTAAATAGTTTATGCAGATGGGTTAGCTCTCTGCCCATTATTCTCCCTTTCACTGAGAGACGAGAGTCCTGAAGATTCGGGGCATGGGGTTTAAATGAGGTTTTATGAAATAATATTTTTCTCTTTCAGAATAATACCTGTCAGGAGGAAAAACAAACAAAACAATTACAGGAGTTAAGATTCCCACAGCTGCATCCAAGTATTTTTTAAAATCTCATTATCCCTCCAGACTTACCACAATGTTGACGATACTGCGTAGAGGTGCAAAGTTCTTCAGCTGAATCACTCTGTTATCAGATGCTGTGCACTCTATGAAAACAAAGAAGTTTCTGTTGATTCAAGGTCAGGCAAGTTCCATCAATACTTATCTCTTACTGACTAGTCCAGAAAGTGCCTCCGAGATTTAAGCTGGTCTACTACAGTTACATTTGACTGCATTCTCTTCAATGTCCTCAAACATACATACGTGCTTACTTTCCTTCCCTCGTTTCAGCGTCCCCATGAGACATGAGCCTGCCTCCTCATCATCCTCCCCACCTTGGTCCCGTATCACCACCTACGATGACAAGAAGCAGGATCAGCTGGGGCTGACCAAACATACTCTCATCCCCACATTGCTTTACACATTTTAGTGGCGTGCCTGTGAACAGTGGTCTTCGCATTTCTTTGAGGGGGGGAAAGGTGATTCTGCTAAGTGTCCTTCTGCACCAATTGATTCTTTTTTAGGCCCTTTCCACCCTTATTATTTCAATCCAGTTTTGACTCTGTGGCTTCTTCCCTCAACATAAGACATGAGCTTTTAGCTGCGAGTGTTTCTTAAGCCCACTCATTCTAGGAATTTTCTACCAGGGCACCAAGTCTGTCTTCAGCTGTTACACTGCATACATTCTCTTTCCCACTTGACAAAAATATTGAGATTACTAGGTGCTTTGCCTAATCTTATCTTTCCCAACCTACTAACTCTGTAATCAAAGGTATTTGAGAAACAACGGAACGGACTCCATAAGTAGGGTGCACTTGATTAGGGCTGGCACTATGCAAATATAGCTGCACTCAATTCTGGACCAGATCCAGGCTGAGTCTTGTGGATTTACAGGCTCAGTTCAGCCTGGTGATGTTTGTACCGTGTTGCCTTGCACTATCTATAGACATCTCCTCCCTCACCTAGGCAGTACTGCAACTACAGCTGTGCACAATAGCCCTTTACTTGGACAATTGTCCTCTTCTCCCTGCTCCGCTTTCAGCGTTGCTTTTCTGTTGTTGTCTCAGTACGGTAGCCATCTTCATTTTTTCTGTCCTTTGAAAATTTGGACTGACTTTTAGCTCTGTATCTGGGAGCATTTCCTTCAGGCAACTCCTAGCCCAGGTTTCTGGTCTTTGCTCCTTTCCTGCACAGGGCGAGTCCTGCGCGGGGTGGGACAGGCGGTGCCTCCTCTTCCAGATGCAGCTGCGTAGCTCCTGCTGGGCGCCCTGACCGCCGCCTAGTTCTTACTCTGCTGTCAGCAATAGGGGATGATTTTCCTTAGAAATATTCTTCGCTGAATCCGCTAAAAATGTCGGCTACCGCTAGCTATTAGTCATGGCAGAAAGATGTACCTACACACTAATCTGAGCCATAGGAATTAATGGGAATATGAGTCCCCTGCTTAGCAGATTTATCATAATGGGAGCAATTTTAATCCCTCTTGAGCAAAACTGGATTTAATCCAGTTTAACCAATACACAAAAGACTCTGTAGCTAATTAGCAGGTCTTTGTAGTATCCAGACCCCAATAAATATTAATGTGATGTCCTAAAGAATGAGCTTTATGTTCCTGAATCATACATTTATTAAGTCAAGATTTGACCTTTTTGGAGATTACACGGGCAAACTCCTTCACTCTCTGCAAACACAGGCAAAAATCAATCTCCTGCAAGCATACCCTAAAAGAATTCAAATGCCACATCCTACACTTAGTGGACACATTTGATTAAACTGAATACAAAAACACAAAATAAATGTAACCTTCCTAACCTAGCTACAATAAATTAAATATTAACACAATATCCACATCTTTAAAATGCCATGTATTAGTTTTGAATAATGTCAACAATTACAACTCTTCTGTTCCTCCCACACTAAGAGGAGAGTCTGTCTATATATAATTACTGCTAAAAATCTACATTAAAATCCTGCTGCGGCTACAAAGTCAAACACACCCAAATTAGTAAATGCTGAAATGAAATCTATGAGTAGAGCAATAACTCACTGTCACATATGCATTCTGCTATTTTCCTCCCAAATTAATGACTGATTGATAGGATTTTAACTCTTACACATCACACTCAACGGCACAGTTCTCTTACACAGAGGAGCAACTACTAAGGGAGTTAGCCCGGTTAGCCCTCACCTGGGCCAGTCAGTGGACACCTGCATGCCACCCCATCTGCCAAGGGGTGATGTGAAACGGGCGAGATCTTGCTTGGTGTGGGGATTCCTGCCTTCCACAAACCCAAGGGGGTCTGCAGTGCTCAGGGAAATGAATTCAGAAAGGACAACTGCGCCACTCGAATAACATACATGCTACCCGCAAGGGGCTGTGTAAATGAGCCGAGACGTTTCATTTTGCCACGGTAGCCACATGCATTACCTTCCCGTAAAACTTTGGCTAAAGCTCTGGAGTACTTTACTGACAAAAGCAAAGGGGAACTTGCCAGCCTCCATGGGCAGAAATATTAGAACTTGGCCATTGGTAAGACTCATCTAGAAACGTGTACAGAAACTGATAAAAATCAGAGTCCATGATCTTGCCTCTTCTGGCCTACTCTATTTCAGCATGAGTATGCCGTGCAGAAAGTCTCTCCCACCTCAGCCGCAGCCAGGTGTGATAAGAGTGCCTGCATGTCGTATCTGATGTGTGCATAAAACTCTGGGGAGAGGCAGTCCTATGGTGGTTGATGCTACTAAAATAACCCATCCAAGAATAATCCACTCCTCCCGAAAACTTTCTACTAGCAGCTGATAAAATGTATACATGGCTGCAAATATTTGGGATAATAAAAACCATCTTTTATTATGCCATTGTTACTTTCAGTATCATGTTTATTTTACTTAAAGATTTTTTTTTACTTAGAAAAATAAAGACCACCCTAGTAATCAGATATGCCTATTGCACATCTGCAACAATACTACTACAGTTACTTAGCAACCCGTAAGATTTTTCTTTCCTAACAGAATTAAAAATAAAAAAAAAATCATGTAAAGGAAGAGAAAAATTGGAAGCAAATTGAGTTGAACAAAAAAAAAGCAAATACCATATTAACATTCGACATGCATAATAACATGGGGATGTCTTTGCTGTACGCACCAGCAACTGTTGCACAGCACTAAGTCAGCTTCTGCTATTAAAATCAAAGATCAATCTAACTTAAATTTCCTTACCATTAAGATGTGTTACCTACCATCTTATGACTCTTCTCTGCTTCATATTACAGGCAGAAAGAGGCAACAAAAGGAAAAGCGTTATGTTGACTTAAAGTTTCTGTAGGTGAGTAACATCCCTTGCATTGAGAAGGGCAAGCAAGCTCAGCTGGAGGAATTTACAGGGAGTAAAATTCTGCTTCCTTTATTCAGCAAGAATAACCACAAACATTCACGGGCCTTCTGCAGTCGGAAATTTGGCTGCTGCAGAAGAAAGCAAAGACAGATGTCTGTGCCCGCCGTCCTCGCTGGCCAGTGGGTTTCGTGCACACTGTTAAAATCTGCTCAGATGGACGGACGGACACATCCCACCTCCTGCTCCCTTGACTGGATCTCCCTCCTTCCTCACTGCTCCCTTCCGGCTCAGGCAGGATTCAGAATTTTCTTTGATGCACTTTAAATAGTGACGATTTACTGTACCTGCTGGCATGGAGCAAATGTAATGAAATTTCTATACACTGACCAATCAGATATAACTTTTTGTCCCGACTTTTATGATTTAGGAATGAATGAATAATATTCTGAAGGAAATTACAGACTTAATTACTAAAAGTAATGGTGCTATGAATAAGCACTTAGATTCTCAGCAGGAGGTAATTACATTTATGGTGGTTTGGAAAATTTAGCACTGCAGTTTTCTTTATAAGACAGCAGTGTTTCATCAGGATGCCATAATACATATTATCTTCCAAGGCAATAAGAGTCTTAAATATAAAATACCAGAGACCAACATTTACTTCTGTACTTAATTTTTACATTATTTTTTATGCCACATTTCAGCAAAGGTACTGGCAGGTACAATTTATTGAACATTTCCTGTGGAATCAAATGGATCAAAATGAAAAAAAGAGTATTTTATTTCATGTTTTCCACTGAAATACTCTTTTGCCAATAAAACCCACAAACTTTCTGGGCTTTGTTTTCACATTTGTTTGCAGGCAAAAACATTTCAGGACAAAACATCCCTCAAAATCTTTCTGTTAATATAATTTTTTTCCAAAACCTTGGAACAAAAAGCCGAAGGGCTCTCCCACAGTGTTTGATGTGGTGCAGGTCTGCCACCACCGTCATCTGCATTTCTATAAAACAAGTTTTTCATGTCAAATGCAAGAGAGAAATAAAAGGGTCTTTCTCAAGTATGAAAGAGAGAGAAAAGTAAAGTCAAAAAGGGGTTGTGAGCTGGGGTTTTGTTGATCTGAAATTTCATTTAAGCATCAGCCATTTTAAAGGGAAGCGTGTCCTCACAGAAAAGCCACGGTGGGTGGTGGCATCAGGAACACAATTGCTGAGCCTCATTGCTGAAGCCTGTTTTTCCCTAATTTCTTGTATTTTATATCCCTTTGCTTGTACAGCAAATGTTTTATTGTACAATTTATTTGTGTGTGTGTTTGAAGTTTCTCAAGGGGACCAATTCCCTTTTAAAACACAATAGACACAGTTATTGTTAATGTGTGTAATGCTGGTTTCAGGACACCTGTAAAGACCGTAGACTTCGTGAAAGGTACAAGAGCATCATTGGGAGAGGATGAAGTATTGGAGCCATTTCTTTGCCCTGACCGCTAAGTGAGGTAACTGATCCGAAGGAGACTTATTCTACAGGGAATGATTTCTCCCTCTCTTGTTTCCAAGCATTCCAAAGTAAGGAAATATTTTATTTTGTCTGATGCTGAATGGTGTAAGAGCTGGCTTCATCTCAGCTCTGTGCAGTCTGATCTGCGTGTTCGTTTGCACTTGGCAGAAGGAAGCCTCTCCGCTGAGAAGTATCCAGCATCAGTGTCTGCTTGCTGCTGTTATCCTGGCCTGTAACTGCCAAAAGAGGCTCTCGTTGCCTTTGAACTTTAAAAAGGACAGATTCCTCCACGGTTTGTCTTCGAGAGCAGGGAATGCCATAAAAAGTTTCATTGAGGTGGAAAGTCCTGATTTCGTCAGCAGAGGAGTGGAACCCGACTGCAAAAGCTTCGATGAAGATATAAGCATTTTAAGAGGCTCAAATGAGGAGTATCAACCCATACCCATCTCTGCATTCAGTCTTTTGAACAGTGCAAGAATTGTCACTGTGGCAATGTAGGTCTGAAAGGTTGCCTGCGTGTTCTCTATAGCAATGGCAAAGATGAAAGTGTTACTGTCAGGCTGAACAGGGCAGGTCGAGTCCTTCATAAAAGGCACAGCAGCTGGCAGAGTGACTTTCGGTGATGGTCTCAGTCCCATAAACCTCTAGCCACTTGAGAGACAGATCTTTCTTATGATTGCGTCTATATTCATATCACACATTTGCTATCCTTCCTACATAATCATATGAAGGTTCTTTACAGAATTTCTATTTTCCCTTTTGTTACTTGCAGCTGGATGAATGTTCTAATATAAATCCTATAAGGCCTGAAATTCAATTGTATGTAATTCCAAGAAAATAGAAATAGGCCTCCATATAAACAGGTAAATAAAGTACCAGCGTCATAGTGGGAACCAGGTGCTCTCCCTGGACTACTGAAGCACAGAGGATGGTTTGAGTTCCAGGCTGGTATTCTGCCAGTCATGTTTAAAGCCAAGACTACCTGCAGCTGGTTTTCATCCCCCTCTTTAAAGAGGAGTTCATTATCTCTTCGTCGCATCTACATGCCTCGCTCCAAACCTTTAATTAAGGGAAGGATACGATAGATTGTTAAACTTCCCTACTTTACACTTGCCTCTTCCCCTTCAGTGATTCATCACGTTAGTGAGACTTGCTTATAGAGCACATAACTCAGAGAGCGGCTTTTCTGTGCAATTAGCTAAGCAGACTGACCTGTGTCATCAGGAAGGGATGAAAACGACCTTTAAAATAGCGGGCCAGATTCATCGTTATGACCATGTTGAGGTGGCTACGCCACGCTGCAGGGAATATAGGACAAAGCGTGGGTCCTCCTTTGCTGAACAGGGCAGGTGGAAGGACCATCTGTACTACCTCCTGCTTGGTAGGAGACTTGTTGCCTGTGAGCCTGGCAACCTCCGATGGTGCTCAGAATTGCAGGATGGCAAGAAAGCAGACTGAACAGTGAAATCTCTTCTGACTTATTTGTGCCCCTCTGCAAAAAAGTCCCTACGGGGTCCTCAGGAGGAAGACAGACCTTCAAGCCTGTCACCTAGACAAACATCTGTAGGCAAGTGGCAGCCAAAGCTATTATCTAGGCTGGCACCAAAACAGTCTCCCTCAGTCAAGCCAACCTATTTTTGTGCTATTTGCTTCTGAAGCCAAAAAAGGCAAGATAAGCAAATGATATTACAGTCTGGTAAGTATGTGTTAGTTACCAACTAAACGTATACAAATTCAGCAGAGCTTTGCTACCCAGGAAGTATATACATTCAACAACAGTGATGTGATTTCAACTTCATTAAATCAAGAAAAGGGAAATTGCATGTGAATTATCATGAGAGATGTGTCCAAACAGCTTGACTTGGACCAAAACCCATATAAATACTTCCCAAAGAACCAGCATAAGGACACATAAGCGGTATTATCAGATATCTTGTTTTATTTCTAACCAGCCCTGACTTCACTTCAAGCCAGAAAAGTCTACAGGAATGCACTTTTCCTATGACACAGAGGCTCGGGCAGGCATCCATCCACAGAAATACCCATTTTAAGTTTTAGTTTGCAAAAATTCTTTCAGACAAGAATCAGTTCGTCCTCTTTGTATTGAGCTGACACCAAACCAGACAAATCAATATTGATAAAGAAATAATAAGTCAGTAACATCCTGCTTTTTAACCCTCTGTTCAAATGATCTTTGTAGTAAATATTGTTGCTACTTCTGTGCATTTTCAATCTGATCATCGTCAGAGTGAATAATGCTCTCAAAGATGAAATGAAAGCACCAGAAACTTGAGGGTTGATTAGGCAGGGTTATTTTTTTTCTCCTCAGGCCTGAGTGATAACTTTCCTGCTTTCGTACGGCAGTGTCACAGGATAAAAAACACAAAAAGCAAACAGACAACATACCACTACTGGCTGTGAAAGACACTATACTGATCAAACCATTATTCTGCCATAGGCAATGTGCCTGGGTGAAACGTAAGAGATCTCATGTCAGTTCAACGCAAAGAACAACAACTCATTCAACTATTCATCAAATATGCATTATACAAATGAGGAAGCTCTGCCTTGCTTAGTAAAGATCCAACTTTAGAGGTAATGATGTTCTTGATGGAAAACTATTCCGCTCCGGTACCTGTAAATGAAAGCTCCTACCTGTAGGCAAAGCGCCATTTGGAGAGGTGACAAGGGAACAACCAACTTTTGAGATCAATCTGATTTTGAAGCCTAATCCCAGTCGTGAAAGGTGAAAGAGCCTCTTCAGAATGGAAAAATAAAGAAAATGGTAAATGCTAAAAAAGGACTGCTGTATGTTAAAGTAACCTGAACAATTATGGAAAAAGAGCAAGAGTGAATGGCAACTAAGAGCAAGAGGCACCAATTTCAACTAAGGGAAAGTGATGATAGGATTTTATTACTTCAGAAGACGTAGAAAGGACACTTATTCCCAAAACCTGGATGGGAAAAAGCAGGCAGATCTTTCTGTGGAAGAAATGCGGTCATGGTACAGTAGTTACATGGAGTGCCATTTCTATTATTATCTATTATCCTCTATTCTTTTGTCCATTTCTCTCCAGAGGCCCAAAAGTAGTTTCTTACATCAATTTATTTGTCATATGTCTAAGCTGCAGGCTTTTCTGTGTGCAAGCAGTAGCGAGTACAGTGGAGGCCTGATTGCTGACTAAGACCACCTGAAATACAAATACTAGTAAGAAATACTGGGGGGGAGATTGAGGAGTGATCTGGCCTGGTGTATAAAAGCTGATAATGGATGCTTGAGCCTCACGCAGACGTACATTAAAAGCAAGAAAGCTTGCTAGGTTGGCATCTAAAGTATTTTCAACCATATTCTTATGTTATTTGTGTTTAACTTAAGACACTACAGTTATTGTCTGTTTAAGATTGGCTCACGTCGGTAGATCCGAAGTAGCAGTCTTTTGACTTTGGAGGAGCGGCTGAAATGCTTTGTTACATTCTCACAGAGCCATGTCCTTACCCGAAGGTATTTTACCTGCAATCATTGCCCGTGAAGAGGAGAGTTGCAGAGCTAGAGACTGTAAGGTTCGGTTCTGATGGCCAGATATGAATATTTCTCTTCAAAATTAAATCGCATTAAAAATATGCACCTGGGGTTTCCAAAAAGTGAAGTGTCAGGCAGAGGATGTTTTTAATCAACTGTCAACTCCTCTTGCCTAGCACAGCAATTTCACTGTCTCTGTAACAGACACTGTGTGTTACAAAGCGCTAGTGACTTTTGAAAACCTTTTGGTATACAGATAAGCGGGGATCGCTGTTGAACCCCTCGGTCATCTTAGAAATACGTCAACTCCAGTAGCTACTCTTCTAGTGTCAGCTATTCTAAGCTTTGCTGTTGGTATTCAAGGGATGGTTAGTAAGTGTCCTGTGTTCCAGATAGCTTTTTTGGTAGATGCAAAAAATGCATAACATAAATTTCTTTTCTTTGCGAGACTGACACTTATAAAGACTTCACGATTTAGTTCAGAACCATTCCATTTAGTGGACTGGTGATTTAAGCCTTCCGTAGCGAATGAATCATGAATGCTGAAACCTAGCTCAGTTTTAGTTTTACTATTGTGATAGGCCTCTGCACTGAACAAATTATAAATAAAAGAATCCCAGCGACTATACATCATAAATATTTATTTCCCAATTTATGTTTCCCAATCCATCAGACAGACCTGGGACTGAGACTGAAAAACGTATTTGTGACAAACCCTTCTGGCAGCTGCGAAATGAGCAATGGGGACATCTCGGGGTCTTTATTAATTTAGAGGTAGTGGGAAAGTGGGACTGAATTTCTTAAACCTATGCCCCAGCGGCTTTCCTGACACATTTTCACAGCATCAGCTAGACAGCTGTTCTCACCTTTTCCGGAGACAAAATAAAGATGACTTTTGATATCAGCGTAACTTCTTTTTTTCAGTTAACAAGCTGTCCCTCTAAGTCAAGAGCTGCCCTCAGCGGTCACTATCTGTAACCCCACATCAATCCTGCACTGCCGGGTCTGTGGCAGGAATAGGAACAGAAAGGCTGCAAAGAGGTTGGTGGCCCTGCCATACTGTCAGTCGGGGGAAAGCTCTTCACAGCTGTGGGTATTAACTCTGGTACTCTGAAGTCTTGAATTACTGCGATTTTCCAGGAAGAAGTGAATCCTTGGTGGAAATGCATTGATCTAATAGGAGGGCCACAAGCCCCCGTTGATACGTGAGCGGTTGATACCGCAAAAATCTTTCACGCTGGAGCCTTCCGGGGAAAAAAGCAGGAAATGTTTCACTCGTCGCTCTCATTTTCTACTTTTTGCTGCAGTGTATTTTTAACAGCGTTAATTATTGTTTGGCACTTGTACTTGAAGTGTTCTCTATGAGTCAGGCTAAAAGTTAACGCGCACTAAATAATAATACAGAAGCAGTCAATTAGTAAAAATGCATCAAAGCACTCTGTAATGCAGCCAGAGCAGCGGCTGATATAGGACTTTTGAGGTAATTACTGGGGCTAAGATGTCAAAAGATTGAACAAACCAGCAAATCAATGAACTGTGCATATACAGACTATTAAAATCTGGAGTGGCGAGGGATCCCAAGGTATCAGTCAACACATTACTCTGCAGTGAGTCATTTTTGGCAAAAGTTTGCTGAGAGGTTGTGAAATCTCCCTCTGTTGTAGGTTTTAAGAACAAAGCCTAGGCAATCTGTGCCAATGCTTACTCACCCAAACCATGAGAATTTTTTTCCTAACATCTAATTTAAATCTTCCTTCCTCAAATTTAAGCTCGTTGGCCTCCTCTGCTAGCCTCAGTCAACATGAAGAACTGGTTGTTTTATTCTTTTCTGCCGCAGCCTTTTACAGACTTGACATTCAAGCAGAAGTTGGGTAGGGTCTGGTGAGGGCTGCACCCTTCCCTTAGGCCATACTGGGCAAATCACTGGCCTTACAGCTCCTGTAGCGAGCGAGCGGCAGCAGGTCTGAACTGGGGGGCTGCACCACTTCCAGGCGTGTAAATAGCTGGTTCCACCCTGAGGGCAAGCGTATCTGTGCGTATCCTCTCTCTGCTATCTAAGCGAGACAGCAGCTCTCATCTATCTCATAGAAGAGGGTGCTAAAATCTAGGACTGCTGTCATTGAGTCTTGATAAGGTATTGGCCCTATATATAACTTAAGTTGGAAATACATACTTAATTCTCTCCTGACTTGTAAACGTAAATACCTAACTCTTGCTTTAGCTAGAGTTTGGACACAGACTTCACGTGCATATTGTGAGAGTACTGGTATTTTATTTCTTCTTTGCTTTTTGTTTTTTTTTTTATTTTTTACCTATTTCAATCCTATAATTAGAAAACAAACCCACATAAGCAGGACTGATATGTTATTCAACCTTTGGAAAAAAACCTAAATGAGACAAAAAAGCCCCAAACTGGGCTTTTAAAGTTTGGGATATTGTTCCAACAAGAGAAAACTTACTGAGAGGTTGTTGGAGGAGGGCAATGTTTGAAAGTTTCCTTCCCGCTTTCTCTTATAGCTTAGAGTCCTGAAACTGAAGTAGTTGCTGACCTCTAACTGTGATATTACAAAGTGAAAATGAGGACATTCTGACAGGAAAACGGAGCTGTGTGTGTCACTGTGTGCAAATCATTAATACTGGTGCCCTCAGATAATTGAATATTTCAACTCAGAGACCCATAATCTAGAGGAAGAGTCTTTATCTTCTAAAAAAAAACCCCACCAAAACAAACCAGCTCAACATACGAATTAAGGAAACAGAAAATATGGAACGGGGAAAAAGGAGCCAGTCATGAAATTTTCAGCGATTTAAAACAAAGAGAAAAAACCAATTTAATTTCACTGCTTCTCCGCCAAGTATAAGTTATTACATTTTTAAAATGAATGTTCAACTGACTGAGGAATCTCAAACTGTTAATTTAGTTGTGCCCTCAGCAATAACTGCAGCAGGCTGAATGCAGCCCAGTGCTTCCATTCCATGGCGCACAGTGGGAGGTGAGGAGGATAATACGAACGGCAGGGTTACGACAGCCTCCTTTTCTGTGTACACATCTCCCTGTCTATACCATCGATTAGCAGACCACACACGGGAACTAGAAGCTAAACTGAAGCTTCTTAGGTGATTTCAGGCCTGTTTTCATAAAGCAAACAGGAGACAGTACACAAATGTAGCAGGAGACACAGACCAGCTAAAGCAAAGTCCCGAAAACCTTTAGATCGAAACAAATTGTTGTGTGAAGTGGGGTAGATACCTGGAGCATTTTGCAGGTCTGTGACAGCGGTGGCAGACTTCTCTAAGGAATGTGACTGCAAGGTACAGGGAGAGTATGAAGGATGAAAGAAAACAAAAAGCATTAAACCCTTTTCTTCAGTGAAAAGGCTTTCTCAGGGCTTGTACCTGAGAACAGAGATGCTGGTGTTTCACTTCAATAGCCTCACGGATCCACCTTGGCAATAAAAGGAATATACGGGTAACATCCTCAAACAGCCCACCCGCAGCTCACCAAAGCTCCCTGCGGGGGCTTGTGGCTTCTTCCCCTGCCGCTGTGGCAGGTCCCAGCGGTGCTGGGGTCCCTTCCTCTGCCCCCTTCCCCTCCCTTGCTGCTTGAGACAAACCTCAAAGCTTCTGGTCTGAAAAGAGATTTTTCCACATCAAATTCGCTTGACAAATGTTTATCTGGAACACTAACCCCGAAGCTCATATTCCCGGTTATTTCACTTGAACAACGGTGGAAGTCACTTGAACGGTATCCAAGGAGACAACTTTACTGAACTAAACTAATTAATCTTATCTTATTGCTGTTTACAGTTGTTTTTAAATAGACGGTAACTGATCCCATAGAGCCCATTATCGCTCCTCTGTATGGAAGACTTTATAAAGATATGGAATACATTTATCAGAGCTGGTTTTGCTTCTTAAAATAATGTTGTTAAGTTTCTCCATTTCATTCATAACCTATTATTTTCCACTCTTGCTGTCAGCCTCTACTTCACATCATGCTCCCCCTGGATCTCATTTTCCGTTAGTTTCAGCAACATTGACATTACCCGTATGTGCCTTCTATTTCTGGCGCATTATTCCCATTTTGCCACTAGGTGTCATCAAAACGCACACCAGCACCACTGCTCTCCATTCAATGAAAAGTTTGGGAATTCTGGGAGGGGAAAAAAAAAAGAGACATTCTCATTAGCTGCCAGGAAATCGACACAGTATTAAGAAGGCCACACTTCTGATTTCCCCATGCCTTTCTCTGTTTAGCTAGGCTTTTGCAGTTGGGGCTGTTCAGCCTGGAGAAGAGAAGGCTCTGGGGAGACCTTATAGCAGCCTTCCAGTACCTAAAGAGGGCCCACAGGAAAGCTGGGGAGGGACTCCTTATCAGGGAGTGGAGTGATAGGATGAGGGGTAACAGTTTTATACTGAAAGAGGGGAGATTTAGATTAGATATTAGGAAGAAATTCTTTACTCTGAGGGTGGTGAGACATTGGAACAGGTTGCCCAGAGAAGCTGTGGATGCCCCATCCCTGGAAGTGTCCAAGGCCAGGCTGGATGGGGCTTTGAGCAACCTGGTCTAGTGGGAGGTGTCCCTGCCCATGGCAGGGGCATTGGAACTAGATGATCTTTAAGGTCCCTTCTAATACGAACCATTCTATAATTCTATGATTCTATGATTATTGCTACAAGATGCAAACGGCAAGCTCCAAACATTTCCACTGGGAGTGACTGATGTCACTTTACCTTTGATTTCATTAAGAGTTACTCTAAAGTCTGCTCAGATTTACAATGTTCATCAACACACCTGGAACAATGTCTTTCGCCCTGGCTTTTGAACAAGCCATTGGAGCTCCCAATTACACGACGTCTGCAAGATGAAAAAAAACACATGAATTGAAGAGGCATCAGATAGGACATACTCATTTATTCCAGGGTTTCACTTAAAAAACATTAACACACACACACACCCCCGCAGTAGATTGTGAAGCAATTTCTTTTTCAAAGCAAATGTAACTCTTCATCCTCCATCTCTCCCTCCCCAAATGTTTAGTTTTTCAACAAAAATGCTAAATGCTGTTTCTACTGATCACACTTTTACTGCCCATTTCTGTGTGCCGTCACTCGTCCAGCTCGCCATTTCTACATTCATTTACTGCAAAGGGGATTTCTGTTTTTTTAAACCGTCTGGACCAGAAGCTCGAATAAATTACAGGCGTTCACCAGGGCTGTTAATCAGATCCCTGATACAAAAAACTGTCAAGCGCAGAAATAAACCTGCCCTGAATTCTTATAGATGGCCAGGGACCGTGGGGCTTGCTGTGTGCATGGAGGGAAGTAAACCCAGCACCCGAAAGGTGTGCCGAGGTAGGAAAAACATCGGACTCCAGGCACGGCCGGGCAGCGCCTGCGTCCCGTAGCCAGTCGCTGCTGGCTCTGCCGAGCTGGTTATGGTTTGCCTGGCACCGGCCGGGTGATTCACAAGAGCCAAAGGCAGGGAGAGAGTCACCCCTTCATTTTCTTAAATATCATCAATTAGCAAATTACAGGGAGGACGTTGCAGTAAAAAAGAACAGCATCACCAAAGCTTCTAGTATCTTTCAGAAAAGCAAATTGACTCCGATGCACAAATAAATTGCATGTTTCCAAGTTTGTTATTTTGTTCCAGCTCACACAAGCCGAAACATTTTCATTGATTTATCAGTCCCGCAAGGCCTATTTTTTTGATTTTTACCTTTTGAGGTGGTGTAGCTGGACTGGTTGTTACCCAATGCCTTTTAGCTCAGGTGCCTTCTGGCTGGGTCAGCGCGGGATCCTGCTTCCTTCTCGGATCCCTATGTCTTTATTTGAAGTTATCCTTGTGTGGGGCAGATAGCAGAGCCTCCTTCACTCACTCAATTTCTTTGAGGTAGGAAGAAAACTGATTAAACAAGGATAAGGAGAATCACCATCTAGAAAACCTGTGCTTCTTTCTGTGCTCATGATGCCTAGAATTGGTACAGAGGAGGGAAGCGAGCCAAAGAGGAAGAGCCCTGGATGAATTCAAGTATCTACTGAAGTCTGGGAAACTCTGGCCTATACCTTTGTCTTGTGGGAGATGGCTACTTACATGAAACTCAGGCTGTGCAGGGTGCTGCAAACTGAATTTACTGCTAAATATAACCCCTAGATTGCACACAGGACTGGTTATTATTAATACCCTCTCTATTTGACCTAGATTCGGTGGACTGCAGAGTGCCACATTTAAATTTAACTTCTAAAGTAAAAATAATTAAATTGAAAAATCAATCACTGGGCAATTTCACATTCAGTTCATTTAAGGTCAGCTTATTGCTGTCTCAGAGAACATAAGTTATACTAGTTTAAGTTTTCTTAATGGACCAAGTTCAGAAGTGATGTGAAATTAGGCATAATTACATACTGTCTAATGAGTCTAAATTGTCATATAGCATACATATTGAGAGGTATGTACCCATTCACATCCTCTTTGACTCACTTATTAGCTGGAACAAGAACACAAGGGACAGGAATTGTCACCAGGGGTTCTGGATGGTTCAAAAGGTCACAGCTGAAGTGGACAAGTACCTGTTTCCTTCCAGCACTGGCAGGCACTCAAGGCCAGGACTTGGCAGAGGGATCATAGGTTGCTTCCCAAGGGTATTTCTGCTGCTCTACAGGAGCTGCTGTGTAAGATGTGATCTGCTGTGGGTGACTGACCTTTGCAATCCAGGTGGTACCATTTCAACTGTTCTGCACCTTTCTAGTATGCTGGCTCTAGGGAAAACCCTAATCTAGGGTGGAACCCAACTTGTTCAGCTCACTTCAAATTTTAGTCCTCTTCAGTCACCAACTCTATGAGCTATGCTTTGAATTTCTGTAGAAAATCTATAATAATCCAGCTAGAGAGGATCTTTGGTCTTGCATCTAATTGGTCCTCCAGTCTTTCATTGTATTCTATATTTTTAAAATGCCTTGTTAGGTTTCGTAGCAAACAATTTTACTGGCTTGTAACAGTAAATTCTGAAGTAATCTAATTACTTTAGAAAAGCAATTTGGAAAGTAGTTTAGAAAATTATCTTTTTCTTTTAATGATGTATTTCTGATTAATCTGTGTTTTTAGGAAAGTAGTATTGGTACAGCTGGCTCTCCAAATAAAATCATTCATTGAGGGTGAAACAAATGCCTCATACTTTAAACAGGACCTTGGTAGACCATTTTACAGACATGCAGAACTTCTGCAGCTTAAAGCTGTAGTTCTAAAAAGAAAAAAGAAAGCTATTTGCAAGTTTAACTGCACTCGTCTTAAAATAACAGCATAATAACCGGCCATAAGAAACTCTGTCTGCGTTACTTCCTTTGCTCCGAGATGCAGTGTAAATCAAATCTAATGTACTGTTCATCCCTACTGCTGACTCTACTGACAGCTGAGGGAATTAAACTTTTATTCCTAAAGTTTTACATTTCAGGGTAGCATGAAGCATCAGCAAGAATCACAGATTGTTAGCCTGTATCTGCATATCAAGTCAGAGTTTCTAATATGAAGATCCATATTTTGCTTTTCAATGGGCATGCCAATGGGAGGAGCACGGCTGGTGAGAAAACGGCAGTGGGACTGACTTCATGGAAGTTCCTGCAAGGATTCTGTTTAATAGGGACTTACATATTTTAGGGGTGCAGTTCTCTCCTCTTCCCTTCTTTCCTCGGTTAGTGGATGCATATTGTTGCTGGCTGGAGAAACTGTCGGCTCAGCAGAGTGAAAGATGTGGTCTTGGTCTCTCTGCATGTTCAACAATATGAGTTCAAGAGCTGCCTCTTTTTATTAATCTAGTTTGCAGACAAAAAAAAGAAAATTCCTTAGATGAAACTCCTTTGTGCAGAAGTTCTGTGACGCTTTTTTCCACTGTATTTTTCCTTCAATGGGAAACCAAGCAACGGAGGACAGAGGCCACCTCAGAACATGGAACTGCACTGTGTATCTCCGTCACTAGGCTTCTTGTAGCAGCCAAGGCCATATCTGTGCAGACATTGTGCAGATCAGTAAAAGTATTGGAGGAATCTTTGAAAATAAAATTAATTACCAATTCAAGTTCTAACTAATTAAAAAGCTTGAAGAGTTCTTCTAACCTAGCTGTATCTTGAGAATATAAAGATTATTTTCAGTACATTAAAATACATTAAAAAAGAAAAGGAAAATCAACAAGCGTGATCAACGTGAAGTTCTCAGGAGACAGTAAATAATTTTTTTTTCTCCTTTTCTATCTTCTTTTTTTTTTAAATCGACCTGAAAGCTTCTTAGCAGACTGAACTATTTCTATTACAAACCCACATTCAGCTGTTCCAGGTGTGACAAGCTCTACTGAGCTTTCCTTTGGGTCCATTGTTGTACTCGTGGTATGAAGACTCTGCGGGAACTTCAGAAATACCTGTTATTACCTCTCAATTCCTTTACACTGCCTACAGAGTGATTTCTTTAGAGGTACATATTAAACCTCCATACTTTCAATCAGTGCCAAGAAGAAAGGTATTTCTGCTAGGGAGCGGTGGTGTTAATTTTTGGTTTCTTTATTCTCTAAAGAGACTCTGGTCAGAGTCTGCTTTTTCTAAGATGTAACTGAAAATACAGAGTCCCAATGCAGCAGAAGCATTTTGTTTGTTTACTTGTTTTAATGCTGCTAGAAATAAGAAGATTCTTCCCAGCAAATAGGGGGGAAAAAAATTCCACCAGCAGTAGTATGCAGACCAAATATCACACCTTCTTAACAGTACATGGAAATAAGAAAACGAGTCAGACCGGTCCACTGTTACGAGATTTGTCAGATACAAGTAACTTTGAAAATTGGATTTTTCTCTTTACAACACCTGTACATACTTCCTAGAGATCTGCTTATGAATGGCTCCAGGTCCTCTACCGTGACAAGGCAGCCCTGTCCGCAGGCTGGCTGCAGACTCACAAGCCGCAGGATAAGTGCTAGAGATCACAGAAGCCAAGCATTCAAGATGGTATTGCCAGGACACTCGGCTGGTTGGAGAGAATGGCGTCACCCCTTCCTCCTTGCCATTGTAAGGCAAAGAAAAGACCTGTGGTGTGATCTCCATTTTACTTTCTTAACTCTTTCTTTTACTAATAGATAAGGGGTGAGAGGCTAGTTTCCCATCAGCACAGGGGCCTGGCAGCCTGTTTCACAGACTGCTTTGATTCAGTCCTAGTAGAACCGCCCATGTTTTCCCCTTTTCAAAGAATCACTAGCTGTTTCTAAAGTCCTGGTGTTCCTTTTCACCAGCAGGCAATATAAAAAAAAACTCCCTTTGTCTCAACTGCACGTGAAAGAGACACTCACGGAATTGAAAATTTTCTTATTTTAAATGAAACTAGAAAGCAAGTGGGTGATCTGTTGAAATGCATCGTTGTGTGAACTGCTTATCAAAAGCGTGCAGCCAAGCTTTGAGAAAAGCTGGGAACAATCACTGCTATCAGCCTTCCAAATTCCAAGAAAAAAAAAGTTTGATGATTTTCATCTTCTCTATCTGTCATGATGAGAAAAGACAATTCCTTTGACAATGTGGTGAAATAGATTTCTAAAATGAAGGGGGATGTTGGTAATTTTTTGATTCATATCTTCTTAAAAGAAACCGTATTTGCTATCTGGAGTCCATTTTTATTGACCTCATTCTCTGAAAACCTCTACGTGTATTTTGGAAGAATCAGGCACTTTAAGATGTGATCAAGGCAAGAATAAATTTTCCACATGGGACGTTTTAAAGAATGCCTGATCATGTCAATAAAGTATTGGGAGGATTACTGTTTGTAAAGAAGATATGCTGTGTTTAAATTCTGTATTGTTATCACTTCAGTGTTATTCCTCTGATACATTGAAGAATATGAGCAGTTACCCCGTTCAAACATTAGCAGTGGAAGACAGCATCCAAACAACATCAGGCAGCTTAGGTCTCATGAACAGGTTTGAAATCAGACTAAGAACATGAGGCAAAAAAGCAAAGGTAATTCTTCTTTATACCCATACTAACATGTTGAGAAGCCAACATTTTGTCAGTGATCTCAAGTTCTCTATTGCTGCCTCCTGAGGAACAACACGCAATAGCATTTGCTGTTTCTTCCTTATGCCAAGGTCAAACAATGCCAATGAATCAGGATGAGAGACTTCCTTTCTCTCTCACGCCAAGGAGAAAATTTCTTTTGGTGCTCACCAACGTTTTTACTGAAACATTGGAAATATCTGACAAGTTCTATTTGTTGTAAAGTTCTACCTTCATTATCAACATTCTATGTTATTACGGAAGTGTGGAGTCTGTTTTAGCGTAAACACATGCAATGAGCATATGAATAGAAAGAAATAACCATCACCATCCAAGTTTTTTCATTGCTTTCTGGTAACTCCTTGGTTTGGAACATTTGCCAGCTCTCGAGATGTTGACAGTAAATGTAAATGTGCCTTATGGAAAATGAATAGAACTTCTGAACTTACTGCACATCGGAGCTTTTTCAAGCCACAATAAAGTTTGTCAGTTAAAATTGTAGCCCTAGGAAAAAAAAAGAACTGAAAAAAAATTTTTAAGGGTTTTAGGGTGCAAATATACTTTATAGGTGATCAAGCCGTGGTGCATAGCGAGAAATGCCAGTAGAATGGGTTAGAGCGGCCAGGTGAAGTTCCTGGCACTGAGTAGAGTCCCCCCCTTGATGGCCCACTTCATAAGATCTATCAAGCATCTATCAAGCTACTTTTAAGTCTTTAGTTATATATCCTTTAAGTGACAACACAGAAGTGCATTTCAAATCACAACAGTATTCCTGCTCACTCACAATGTAAAACAAAAACTAACAGTCTGAAAAGACACCTTCATAAACGTGTTTTCCTCCTTAAATTCCTGCGAGTGCCTTGTACCTCTTAGTAGCTCACAAAGCATCCCGGTGCAGCAGGAGCTCCCTCTCCTCTTGCAGCCCACCTTGCCCACTCTCATTTTGCTGTCTCCTCTCCGTGCCGGTGAAGTGAAGTGTCATCCTGGCACGCAGCAAGCATTCGCTACAGGATGCACATTTAAATATGAAAATATCTCAAATTTCCATTAATTCTCTTTAAAAATAGATGTAAATAATGGCAGGCAACATATGTAAGGAGTTAAGTATTTTCAGGAAGAGGCTAAAACTGTTTAATGCTTTTTTTCCCATGACAGGGGACTGCAGAGCAGACCAGCTCCGATGATTTAGAAGGCACAAGAACGTTCCCAGCATTCAGTCCCAAAGAGGGAACAACAAGCCATAACTTTTGCAATTAACTTTTGCATTTGAAAATGTGGATGTGATTCTTATCAGCCTCTACATTTGAACAGTTCCGGTGCCTTTGCTACCACTAATCAGTATCTCCTGCACTAAATCATTTACAGAGAGCAACTACTGAAGCTGATTTATGAGCCTGGTGCCAGATCTGGCACCACAAAGGGCTCAGGTGGTAGAATGTATCTGCGCTTGCATGTCCCCCCACCCCTTACGTCTTCCAAAGATGAGTAGCAGAGAAGGGGGAGAATATGACTGGAGTCTGTTTAGCATCAGCAAAGAACTGGAGTCCAGGATTTATGGTTTGGTAGCTGTCACAGGTGAAAAGCATTCACTAATGAAGTCCAAACTGGTGTCAGATAGACACTGTGTTCCTGTTCTCATCTCCTTTTTCTTGGGGGCTGAATAATTCATCAGTAAACACTCACCTGTGAAAGTCACAGGTAAATCTCATATTGGAGGGCTGTTCTACATGAACTCTGATTGCTTCTCCGCTGGGGGAGGGAGGCGGGAAGCTGAGACGCAGGAAACGCATCTCTGCCCCAGGGAAGGAGCGAGGCATCGACTCAAAGCACTCCTCGGGATTAATTTTTCAAGACATGGAAGGGGATTACTGTAGCCCTGGGCTCAGAGGCAGATAGGCAACAGGAAGGAGATCTCTTGTCCCTCTGATGCGTGTCAGATATTGAGCAGGAAAGGAAATTAAACCCCAGCACACATTATAAGGCAGATGTGCGCATCCCCATACTGTGGCTACGCTGCAAACAGTGCTGTTCTGGGGGGTGGGTGGACTGCGTTCAGAACAGGAGTACACCTCCATGTGATCCCATCAGGAGACAAGAAAAAGCAAGAACAGAGCCAGTGTATTTGCTGTTATACAAACCAACCCCCCGTTATTTCCTTTGTCCTGTTTGGCAATGGGCAGGCTTGCACTATTCGACCGTGAGAGCTTCAGAGCAGCTCCGGTGAAGTCAGGCAGTGAAGATCCATTTATCATTCAGCCTTTGCGGAAAATGTTACAGACCATTTTAAAATTCGAATTGCAAGTGAAAACCTGATTTGGCACAGTTGAACATGAAAATTAGCTTTGAATGAAGCTACCACCTGCCTTCCTGAGGAGATAATATATCCGGAAAAGGAAGTGTTTGCAGGCATCACTGACCCTCTAAGGCAACCATCAGATCTGCCAGAAAATGGGCTTAGCACGGTCAAGGCTGACAGAGCTTAGACAGATAAAACGAGAAGGGTCGTGGTTATGTTGTCCCCTATTCTTAGCCATTCCTACGTCCTGAAGTCTGACATCACGGAATCTCCTGCCAGTTTTACTCTCCCTGCAGGTTTGGTGGTGGTGGTTCTTTTTTTTTTGGGAGGGGAGGGGTGGGAGGTGTTTTTTTGCTGCTATAAGCGAGCTGCAGGGAAGATACTGAAAGTGAACTTTATAGTTTAGGGAGCTGCTTTCAAGTTCAAGGGCAGAATGGAAAAATCTCACCAGCACTTGCTGGAAAATGAAGACAGACTTCACTCAGGAGACGGAGGAGGGAGCTGACATCCTGACAGGCTATGAGAACTGGTACTTATGAGGGTGACAGAGGGCTGGAGAAACAAGTGGCATGGTTTGATGTGGTCAAGGAAGGAGCTCAAAGAGCAAGAGGATCAAAGCGTCAGATGATATAATCAGAAGGCAAGGCAGGACGATGCTGCAATAGCTTCAGACATGGGATGGCGAGAGCTTGGCTGGCAGAAATTGGTCTTCGAACAGTGGGAAAAACCTCCCTTTTACAGCTGGAGGAGAGGAAGTGTCTAAATGGAAAAGTAACTTGGGTGGATGGCTCGGGGGAGAAGGCTTAACCAAAAATGACATCTTTTTTATGAACAATTGACCTCCTGAAGGAAACACAAAATCCTGGGGAAACAAAATGGAAATTTCCCTTTCCGGGCAAGAGCCATGTTTGGGTCTGGAGTGCCGGAGAGGGTGGTCATTGCCTGAAGTATCTTGAAAGTCGTGTCTCAGATTTAGTGGTCTGACAGTACCAACTGGCGGCTGCGCGTGTTGGGCGTTTAAATCTGCTGAAATTACATCATATATCTAAAGTGTAAACTGCAGACTTTGAAAAAGAAGCCTGTGTGCTGTGGCTGCTCCTAGCCTAGAAAAATAGTTCACAGTAGCTCCTAACTAATGTGTTTTTCAGCACCACTACAGTCAAATTCTTTCATGTAAGATTGACCTAAACATGCTGGTCCCGTTTCTGATACAACCTAGCCCTGCTTCTGAGATAGCAGGCACCTTTTTTTCAGTCAGCATCTTACGTGCAAAAACCTGTGGTTGTTGATCAGATTCAGCCAGCAGTAGCCTTACTGTCTGTTGCTCAGAGTATTTTTCTTCCTATTATAACCCACCTTCTTGCTGCTACTTCATTATCAACATTACCCTTAAAGTGTTCACAATACTTTTCTAAAAAAATACGACCCATTTTTGCATTGTCTTTCTTTTTTAAGTCTGATAGGGTGCAGAGGAAACATGCAATTCAAAACCCATTGCCCCAAAACACATGTACCCAGGGACAAACGCAGAACAGGTATCAGCCACGGTGCTGGATGCACTAAGAGAAGTTGCTTGGCTGCGAACACAGGAGGTGAGCAAGATTGGCGAGTTCTTCTGCCATTGAATTGGTTAAATGGTTTCAGATAATCTAAACAAATAACTTTGTGAAAACATATTTGTTTTAGCAAAACTCACCAAGGCCTGAAACACAGCACATTGCGATTACTGCAAAGTCCTTTTTTTGGCCCGAAAAACAGAACCTCGGCCCCTCCAAAACCCAGTCACGATATCGCAGTACAAATAATTTCCCTTCCCTGTCACTTTGACTCTCCCACCTTTCGGCCCCTCCAAAATCCAGTCACGATATCGCAGTACAGATAATTTCCTTTCCCTGTTACTTTGACTCTCCCACCTTTCCGGGTACATCCTCCTTTCAGTTCCCCTTCTTCAGCCTGTTACAGGTAAGACGCTTATCTTCATTGTTTCAGGCTCTCACAGCAGGTGCCCACCATGTTTTGAATGATCAGTCAGTATTTACTGCTGCAAAGTTTCCTTCAGCGTCTAATTGCCCTGTAACACAATGATTACTTTTGATTTTTCAGCAGAAGACCTTTTTATCTTTTAGAATTATTGACTTACTTAAGATGGCAGGGTCTTCTGGAGGTCACCTACTCCAGCCTCCTGCTCAAAGCAATCGAAATTGGATCAAGTGGCTCATCTGGCTGCGTATAAGAGCTTCCCCAAAGGTGGATATTGCAATAACCTTCTTGGGCAACCTGCTCCAGGGCTTACGCACTTTTACCTTTTTTTCTTACGTGCAGTCAGAATGTTCTTTCCTGCAGCTTCTGGCTGACTCCTCTCATCCTCTCATGGGGCTTCTCTGAGAAACGTCCATCTCTCTCTCCTGTGACCACTGGTCACGCACTTGAGGACATTGGCCCGAACTGCCAGAGCCTTCTCCAGGCTCAATGAACCCATCTCACTTGCCTGAATACAACGTGCTCATTTCCCAGCCACCTTTGTGGCCTTCTCCCAGATTTACTCCAATTTGTCAAAACCTCTCTCGTGCTGGAGGCCCCAGACTGGACATGTTACTCCAGGCGCCGCTTCAAAAGTGCCGAACAGAGGAGTTTTACCCTGTCCCTTGATGTGCTGGCCATGGTTTTGCTAAAGCAGCACCGTATTCAGTTGAGCTCTGCTGCCACAAGGGCGCACTGCAGACTTGTGTTCGATTTGTCCACCACAAAATTTGGGTGTCCCCCCACTTCCCCTGGGTCCTTTCCCGCAAAGATGCTTTCTGGTGAGCAGGCCCCGTCTGCGATATCGCATGGGGCGGCTCCTTTCCAGACGCAGGACTCGGCCTTTGCCTGAATCCCATGAGGTTCCTGTCAAACCACATCTCCAGCTTGCTGAAGGCCCTCCTGGCAGCCGTATCCTCCAGCAAACCGCCCAGAAAAGCAGGCTCCTCCATTTGGTATTAAAACCTGCGCACTTGCCAAGTGCTTTCCGTCCCACCGTACAGGTCACTGCTGAGTCCGTTAGGTGTTACTGACCCCTGAGGAACAGCACGCAGCTGGGCTGTTGCACACTGCAAAGAGCTGCCCAACACTTGGAGCTTGGTGGCCCAGCCACTCCTACAGCCACCTTGTAGCCACCACCCACCCCCTCTGTGCTGCCCCCCACTTGCCTGTAGGGATTCTAGGAGAGATGGAGTCAAAAGCCTCGCTGAAGTCAACGTAAGGACATCCACTGCCACCCGTGTCTGCGCAGACCAGCATCTCATCGCTGGAAGCACTCAGGATGCTCAGGCAGGATTTTGCCTTTTGTAAACACCCATGTTGGTCAATCCCAATCGCCTACTTGTTTTCATGTGCCCAGATCCTCTTTCTCGCTGTTTTTGAAGAGATGCATAAAATTGTCCTTTTCCCAGCTACTGGGGACCTCCCTCAATTGCAGCCTTTCAAAGGCGACAGGCTCGATTTGGCCACCTCCACTTCTGGTGCTTGGCGGGAGTTGGCTTTTGGCGTTCAGCATCTAGCACAGTATTCTATCAATACAAATAAACATGAATAACTAAACCAGATAGCAACATTTCCAAATCAGTGTTACTCTAATCCAAAAACGTTGTAACATCTGAGAATTCTAGATACTCGAAAATACGTATGTAGTTTTACCTGAAATGCCGGTCATTCTAATCAATACTTGAGGATGTTTATGTTGTGACTTGAAACAAGATTTTTAAGAAAAAAATCGTTAAGAAAAATATACTAGCCATAGTAAGAAAACCATCATGACCACTGTGACCAGAAGGTGACAGCTGTGGAGATTCACTGTTCAATCAAGCATGAATAAACAGTACAGTACCTCACTTATTCAAGGTGACATGTTCAAAAAGATATACAGCGAGGCTCACTGGATTATTGCCAGATGCATAAAGGTAGTGAAATTCTTCCTGCAGAGTTTAAGACAACCATGTTATCTTTTTTTCAGACAAATGTGACAAATTCTTTTGCAAAACTTCTATGAGCATAAAGTTTCTAGTCCAAGATCACAGAGTAAGGGAGTAAACCAAGGTAATTTATTTTTTAATGAAATAATCTCTTTCTTACTGGAAACATTTATTAGTTCATAGTAGATGGACGCTAATTCCCAGTGCAACATTATCGTAGGAGTTCCAGTGGTAATATGGACAGGACAATGTGAGTGCTAGCTTCTGTCTTCTTCCTTCTGCTATCTGACCAAAATCAGAGGGAAAAACTTTATCATTTTGACCCACAGAAATGAGAGGCACACATACTAGTATTCTGCAGCGGTCATAGAAGATCCTATTTCTATTATTTTTCTTAAAAGTATGTATCTGTATAGACCACTGGAACATGTCCGCTGTTTGAGGCCCTTTATGGAAACCTTTTGCAGTACAGGGACCATGATGCAGCTACATTTACCAGCAGAAAGTTCCTGCTGACGTGTCTGTGCCCGACCTGGATCCTTTTTCTTCTGCTACAGAAAGACGGCAGTGCCAGGTGACAAACCCTGACCAACAGTGTCCTTTAGAACTTTTGATTTCTCGTACGGGAACAACTTGCAGCTCAGAGTGCAGTGAACAGACCTAGAGTAATAGACATACGAGAAGATGTGACCCTGTTACCTTAACCTTACTACCTTAGTGGTTTGCACAGTCAATATATTTATTCAAAATGGTAACTGCACTGCCAATACTATATTTCAGTACTAGTTCTTTGCTATAAAAAATCCATCAATTTCATAGCCATCTGCCTGTAGTGATATTCCACCTCAGGAGATAACATCCTAACATATCAACAAAGCAGCTGATAGTCTTCGTGTAAGTATGATACAAATTTTCCTTCTCATGTAGAGCTCATTTGTGAAACACGAGATCCCAGCAGGCATAATGAGAGAGTTTGCCAATTATCATCTCAATTGCTCAGTCCTGCATGTCATGGACAAAACTTTGGTGGCAAGCCGAGTTACAGTACACGAAATATAAGTTAACACAGCAAAGAGTACAAAGGGTGTTGAACATGAGTCTTCCCGAGCTTACAGTTACAGTCTTTTAGCTCCTCGTGTTTCACAGGTTAAGTAATTCCTCTCCTTCCTGGATGACATGACACAATCTTTCACTCTTAGTGACATAAATATTTCTCCAGTGTAGGATGCTCTTTGAAACAGTCAGTTGTCCAACAAACTTACACACCCCTGGCCGGTCCCCTCCTTAGGACAGGTTTTCTGTATTTTATACGGGAACATTTTTAATTCCAGAAACTTGCAATTGCTTTGTATTTCTCATCACCAACAGTTGGTTATAAAAAGCAAGTAAAATAGTGTTTTAATACACAGACAACTGTTGTTTCCTGAACAACCAATTAAAACACGCAGATCTGTAAACCTATCTCATGTCGGACAGAAATAGGCTCCTCGTGCAAGTAACTCCTCTGAAAGTAGCCGTGCACTTAAACCCGACTCCCTGCGAGCACGAGTTACAAAATCAGACACAAACAGACGCACATGGAAGAATCCCCACCCGTACTACCTTGCAGTTCCCACAGTCCACAGGATTAATACAACTGTACCTGCTTCCCCAGAGGATGCTGAAAGCCCGGACTCCATCACCTACCCCGTTTTAGGTGATTCTCCAGCGAGTTATCCTCCCACAACACGGTCGGCTGCTCCACTGAATAGTGGAAATTGGGCAGAATTACACTTGCACAAAATGCTCTCTAATACATTGCAACTACAAGGTATATGTTGGTCTGTAAATTCTGTATAATTAAAGTTCCTGAAATTTTTATTCCTTGGCCTTTGTGGCTTTGTAATGGCCCTATTGGCGTTGTATTAACCCTAGCAGCCTTACAGTTGAGGTTTTTTTTTTACGCTTGTGCTCTTTACTTTTCACTTTGTAGTAACAAAGAAAAGATTTTTACAGAACAGATCAAGCTTTTCAACAGAGGAAAAGATCATTTCAAAGCTTCCCCAAACACCTGCCTTCAAAAGCCTGCTGTGTCAAGCAGCTGCCTGCTTTGCCCACGCTTCAGAGCAAGTCCTGGCTCTACAGTGAGCTGCTTCCCGTCTCAGGTACGCCCGGGCTGGTTTTAAAGTTAATCCTTAATCTCCATCAGAGATGGCATAACCGTGTTGTAGCTTTTGGTGGTGCAATAATAAAACCCTAATTACCCACCTGGCTCTACTGCTTCTTCCTCTGAATCTCCGATGTAGTGAATGTTTACAGTCCTACTGCAAAAAAGCCCCAGTAAAGGCTGTAACAGGATGTAGCAAGGAAAAGATGTTAATACACAAGGGAAGTAAACACAGGTTCTGTAATTATACTTTATTGCAAGACTAATGCTTTGCCTGCTCCTGAAGACTCCTTTAGCTAAATTTGTTTCTTCCAGGCTTTCCCCCCCCACCCCCGTACCAATTAATAAACACAAGAAGCATGTATATTTTTCTCATTATTTTATTGAAAAGGTACATTTAAAAAAATACACAGACATTTTACTATTATGGATTGCAGATAAAGATGCTCTAAAAGTTAATTCTATTATTTTTTTTTCCTTTCTTCCACCTGTTGTCCCCATTATCACATAATGACTTCAGTCTGAGTACTGCATATTGATATCACCTTTATAAAAGGGTTGGGGAGGTAAGAAGATCGGTGGGGCATTACTGCAATATATTCAATAAACAGAGAATATGGTCAATTATAAATATTTTATGTTCTGTACATTATTGCATTAGGGAGCCACAACGTTATGCAGCATTGTTACAAGGGAAACTAGTTAGAAATGAAGAAAAAAAAGTATATTTACGTACAAATACATGGATCCATTGTCCTCTCGAACAATGCCTGTGAGCTGTGGTAATGTGCAATTGAAAAGCATTTTTTTTTCCCTTTACACATTGCTTAGCAACACCAGTGAGGAAACAACAAAAATAAGTTAAAAGAAAGTTGCAAACAAGTAGTAATCTTAACTATATGTTATATGGCTTTCTATTTTTAATTTCTCTAAATAAAGTGTGACACAAAAGAAATAATTAAAATCTTCAGCGCTGCATTGCTTTCAAACATTTGCACAGAAACTAAAAATATTAAAATCAGACATGTGATACATCAGTACTACACAAGATACACCAGTACTGGGGCCTAGGACAGTACACAATCCCTGTCAACAAGAGCACACTGAGAAAAAAAAAAAAAAAAGGAAAAAAAGACACAATTCATTTTTAAGATGTTATCCACAATCAAGCATTTGGTTCATCTACCTTTTTTTCCACATTAGATTGTACCCCATTGGTTCTCAGAGAAGTATTTACATAAGTGTGAGCAAGGAAGACCCTAGTTTTCAAGTCTGTCAGGAAAATATTTTACGTTCCTTGATTCCAAGGTGCATCAGACACATCGAAAAAAAAAAAGAAAAAAAAGAAAAAATTCTAATAGATGCATGAATCTTTAATGATATAAATTTGATAAGCAATCAAGTTTTCAGTAAATAACTCTCCATTTGGATTTTAAAAAAGAAGAGAGACAGAGAAAGACTGAGAAAGAGAGTTGTCCAGACTCCAAAATGCAGTACCGTCGACGATGAGTGTTATGGTGCGGTTGGTTGAGGTGTCGCGCTGGATGGCATTTCAAAAGAGAAAGACATTTTAAAATCTCGACCCCTTTCCTGCTTTTCTTTTACCCTTTCTACTGGCCACAGTTATCTCTTTTTTTTACATCAATAAATTAGTATGGTGCAAAAAGTATGGAGGCAGGTGTTGCCCGGATGGGCCCATGGCCTGGCCTGAGGAGGGCTGGTGGAATCGCAGGTGCCTGGAACAGGGAGGCAGAGGGACGGGGAGGAAGGGACAGAGCCGACGATACAGCTGCAGCCGCAGCAAGAGGAGATGAAAGGAAAGCAGGTGCCAGTGGCTTGATCATGTCCTTCTGGAATGCAAGTTTTGCCTGGAATAAAGCACACGCAAAAAAAAAAGCAACGTAAATAGTGTTCTCCCCATGCCCACTTTTACATGAGGGAAAATAGGAACCCTGACCAAGGGCACACTGTGGTTTCTCACAGAAGCCTCATCTCAGCTGCTGAAATTTCATCTACATTGTCTTCTTACTCCCAAGGCAATTAAAGCAACTAAATTGTATATTTAAAGATACATAAATCTCTTGAGTGTAGGGGCAGTCACATTGAGGGTTAGAGGGAAGCATAATTTGCAAGTGGAGCACATATTAAATTATATAAATTGTAACTGTGCAGGAAACATTAAAAAAACATGTCAAAAGTAAAATTTTCCACTTGCAAAAATGAATGTTAGAAAAGTAGAGTGGTCAAGATGGTGGAGGACCCATCCCTGGAGACATTCGAGGCCAGGCTTGATGAGGCTCTGAGCAACCTGATCTAGTTGAAGATGTCCCTGCTTACTGCGGGGGGGTTGGACTAGATGATCTTTAAGGGTCCCTTCCAACCCAACACATTCTATTATTCTAAGATGGGAAACTAGTATTAGTCCAGTCAGCTTTTTACGTGCCAACGCAGAGCTGCTCTTTTCGAAACAGAAATATTTTTTAAGATCAATACCATAACGAATTCTTTCTGAAAGAATTATTACTCAGTTTATGATCTACAATGGTTGCCGGTGCTTGTAGTGAAAAAGCTAACCACAAATATATACGCTACAGTCTCACTGAAAATCGTTTGCGCCGCAATCACACATTTGTGGGGGCGAAAGATACTTGTGTCCTTCCTTTACTAGTGCAGGTCTCTCCTTATGCAATAAATTATAAAATGATGTATTACGCAAACGAAGATGAAAAGTAGTGTGTGCAGAACCTATCGAATGGGGAGACTTAGAGAAAGCCTGCAGCATTTTCATTTGCCTCTACACAATTACAAAGACGCATTAATATTTCAGCTTTCAAAGGCTTTACACATGCTTACTGTTGCACACACACATTTGCATCTCTCTCTCTTTCCAACCTATAAATTGTTTTTGTGCCATAGGTGGCATGCACTTTTCCCTAATGAATAAAATACAGGCTGAGTCATGAGCAAATAAACATACAATCTGTGCTGTGCTAGAGCCAGCCTGAACTCTGGCTGCAGCTGCCTGGCAGAACCAGCTTGGGGAATTCCTGGAAATGCAGGTGGGTGTGAAAAGGGAACGGCTGGGGCACAAAGGCAGGAGAGAGGTGTTTTGATAGCCAGTGACAGACACGGCCCGAGCGTGCAGGTAGGCAAGCAATTCTCCTGAACACCTGATAACTCTTGTACCAACATAACACACCCACACAGCACTCTGTTTTGCTTTGTGCAGAGGATGAGCATTAGCATTTTTCTATCTTAACATCTTCTGTCCTTTTCCTGACTGCGTCCATCATAACTGAGAGTTATCTCAGGTGCCCAGACAGACAGAGTATATACACTGCAGCCTTCGAGAAGTGCACTAGCCCAGCAGAGCCGACACCTTTCCACGGGGCACGCGGTTCATTCCCCATTCCACTGATTATTCCCTTCTTCCCAGCAGTAAATAACACTCGCAGCGCTGTCTGCGTGCCTTTGACTGGGCAGACAGAATACATAACTATCTTCAAATCTGATCCCCGTGCAGATTCAGCCTGCAGGGGGAGAAACGCGGCGGAAGTGTCAGGTCTGTCATGTTCCTGTCTCTGTGCGGTGGGAGTCCCCAAGGTCATAAATTCACACAGGCAGTGATGAGAAATAAAAATACTTACTGCTAAAATACTTGGGCTGCGCTGCAGTTTGTTGTAAGGACTATATTTGGGTTTCATAGGCTTTCCTGCAACTCTGTCCTTATGCCTCCGGCTGGAAATGTGCTGAAATAAATATCCTCACATTTAATTAGCTGTTTAAACATTTCTCAGTTTTGCGTTTGAAATCGATTTATCAGCAGGATATGCCTAAGCCCCTGTTTGTAAGATAAAGTAGGTTCTTTAGAGAGAGCAGAGATGAGTTTTGCTAAATTAAACATAACAATTTGGAGCACATCAAATAGAGAATCAGAAACTAATCAAATACAGCAAAATCTGTGATCCGAGACAGGCTCTCCAAATTATTGATATTTTGGTTAGCATTTCCTTTTTCCACTTGAGGAGCTTTGAACCAGGCAGAGCTGTAATCACTAGGTCATAGAGATATTCAGAAGTAGGAGGTAAATTTCAGTCTCGCTAATGTTGTTCGGTTGTATAAATAATTCAGTATTAGCTGAAGGAAGAACCAGTACCCAGGGATACGTCTACACCATGCAATTTAATACTATCTTAGAGATAACTGCAATAACAGGGAATGAGAGGACACATCCACACGGCACAGCACAGCACCATCCAGTCAGAGATTCCCGTTTGGGTATCAGAAACAACGTATTTGCATCGGCACGGCTCTGAACCCAGGGCTAATTGGCTCAGACAGAGCAGAGCTGCGTGTTCATACAGCTACGCTGTTAAAGATAATGTTGCTCTGCACAATTCAGACATATCTACAGTATTACCCCTCCCACTGATTGTCCTAAACCAATAGATTCAAGTCACATTCTCCTTCTCACACACTATTAAAAAGTATCCCAGCAGATTGAAACAGCACCAAAAGAGAAATTCAGGGAACCTCAAGCCAGAATTTCTTCCATTTGGAAGACCAAAGTTCAAATCTCTCTCTCGAGCCACAGCAAACTTTTAGACTAGATCTGCCATGTTATTCATTGATATTGACACCTTGTCCACCTCTGCTTTACAACTCTCAAGCCCATTTTTTTCCCAGCTGAAACAATTAGGTGAACTTGACCTATGGTGAACTATTTAGAAATAGTTGTGAAGTGACAGAGAAGAAATACTAAGTTCACTTTTTGCCAAAACATCTTCACACAGACCTACATCCCACCTACAACATTGCAGTACAACCAAAAACAACAAAGGAGCCCCAGATACATGCAAGCTACCTGTTTAAGCTGAATTTCTGAATTAACATGGACATCACAGATTTCACAATGAAACGTTTTGTTCTGCAGTCCTGAGCCTTTACTGCCGTTCTGCACCTTCAGCCGGGATCCAGGTCTAGGGTACGACTTGATGGGACCAGCACCGTTCCGAGCCTCGACCATGGTCTTGTGCTTGGAGCCTAATGGACACGGAGACGCAGGTGAGTTACTGACCAGCAACATACAACCATGTCCGTTAGCCTGGGGACTTCTTGTAACACATTTATCTTCAAGACAGAATGGCTAAAGTCACCACAGATCAGGATTAATGATGACTGGGTTTGGTCAGTGTAGTTCCCATATCCTTGACCTAAAGGGATGCCAGACAATAGAAGAAGAGTTTGCACAAAAAGGGAACAACAGGCACATTGGAGCACTGCCCCCCTGTTTGGGGGCAGTGTGTGGCTGTATGGCCAAGGTGTTTGTAGCTTACTCCTCTGCTAAAATCCATATAGCTGATGAATCACAAAACAGGGCCAAGCCAAGAGTGGGAGAGGAACCACAGCAATCACTCAAAACATGCCTAGGAACACAAATATTTCAAAAAGTATCTTCTGATTTGGAAGAAACGGCTGCTTTGGCCATTTCAAGAATGGATTACAGCTGTAAAACCAGCTTCAACGGCTTGTTAACAAGCTTTGTATCACACCAGCACGTCACAGAGCAGCCAGAGCACATTAGGGATTGCTGCTTGTAGCCTTTTAAAGGCAGCGTATCTAATTCGCAATAGTCAAAAGATTCTAGGACATCGAAAATCTAAGGAGACCACCCTAAAATTATCAAAAATATCAAATAAAAAAAATTACTATAAGTTGTACCAGCAAAAAAACAGGCACCAGAGATAGTGAGATGAAATATGAAAGAGATAGAGAACTGACATTTTAGAAACCTTGGTGTTACGGAAACCACTATGATCCTCAGTGCGGAGGTATGATGGAATCTGATGAGGTAACGTGAACTGTAGGGATTTTGTCAACTAAAAGCTCACAGAGTACGTGAAGGACAGTTAAATTATAGAGAGCTTTAATAAAATATCAAGCACCACATGTAAAATTGTCATTAACAGAAATGTTTTTGCAACTTGCCATTGTAAGTTTTAACTAAAAGACTCTTCAGCGACGGATGGCTACCACAGTGTCAGAAAACCAGCTTGTTATATTGAATTGTAAAAATAATAACACGCACCTGACTTGCACAGTACGCATACTCACCTGTATTGTGGGCTTCTAGCTGTGACAGGGAATTCACAGCCACTTTGCATAATGAACAATAAAGCAGTTTTTTGGCTTTTTCCTCTTCTGACTCAGTAACTGGGTTGGGAGCTCCGTTTGTGCTCTTGGAGGACGAGGCAGGTGTTACAGGTGCCACTGCTGCCACTCCAGGTTTGGGAAGAAAAGGACCCACTTCTGTACTTGACTGCTGACTTGCACTATTGGGTTTTGCTTTCCCTTTATCTTCTAAAAGAAGCAAAATACGTATGTCATAATACGCCACACACACAAAAATAATAATCATACAGTAATAGTCCTGTGGTTTTAGTGAACCTAACACAACAGGGGCCCAATTCATCTCATTTTATACAGGACAGCAGCATCCTTGAAATCTTGTTAAAATCCTACCATGAAATGTGTGTAATTTGACAAAAGGAGTGATTTTCCTGTTTTTAAGGTTACCAGTGAATATCAATGACTTCCACAAATTCATGCCAGCTGCAGTTGCTGTCATGCTGCGGGTTTGGCCAGCTAAAAGGAGCCCAAGAAAGCCCAAAGGCAGCCAGGGTTAAGGACTGGAGAGCACTCAGAAACATGTGAGCCTTTGCACCGGGGATTACAAAAGATTTCTGAAAGACAATACATTTGCCTTTGGAATGGCTCAAGTTTCTCAAAGTCACTGGGAGGACACTGAAAGGCTCCACCATCATCTTGACATATGATATTGATATCCCTCTTTTCAGTTACAGGAGTTGATTAAGGTACTGCACTACACACATGAACACAGCTGCTAATATTTTTAGGTTTTTCCAAGAACAATTCCCCATATATCTGGAGATCAGATGGCTCTGATGTGCATTCAGTACATTCCTGTATCACTTCACATGCACGAGTCCATCATCTGTGCTCCTAGGAGACAGGTAGGCAGGTATCACTTCATTTTACAGATGGCGATCGCAAGGCGAGAGATTAAATGTCCCAACTGTGCCTACAGAGGAACTTTGTGCCAGAGCCAGTATTCAAATGCCCCTTGCCCACGTGTTGTCTACAAGAGCTCATTGCATTTTAACTTACTCAGCTGCAGTCCTTGTGACCACCGGCCCTGCTGGTTGCCAGCAGTAAAACAAGCTCACCTACAAAGAGCACGGGATGGGAGGGGGACAGTAGGGTGGTGCTGGTATGCACAACCCTCACAAAATGGACATAAGAAATGACTGGAGAAGACTGTGACATGTTATCACTCTGAACAACAGGAATCAAATTTTGTCAAGTACAACATCTATTTAACAGCAACCTCTTAAAAACTACTTGTATCCCATTTGACACCCATGGCATAGTTTTAAATAGTGCTCAACTGATTTAAAAAACTAGGTTCCATTTTGAGCGCTTGTTTATTTTTAAATATGGGCCCTCGCGCTTTACGTTTACAGCTACCAGGCTCTGTCTTACCATCACTCTGTGTATCAGGCCAATGCTGTGCTACCAAGAATTCTGAAAACAGGATTGTACCCCTACAATAAACCCTTGAGAGTGCGTATGAACCATGAACAGGCATCTTGAAGCTAAACCCCACAGTTGTTGGCATATTTCCCAGAAGTGCATTGCAGTACGTCAATTTTAGATTGCTAAAAAGCAGGAGAAAGAAAATTCTAATAAAAGAATTATTATTTTTTTAAAGTAGCAATAAAAATACTTTGAAATTACATGATATGAACTGTATTAAACATTGAAAATGATCAAATACGAAGACTACTATTAGGACTAAATTAATGATAAAACCAGATTCTGAAGGTATTTTGATCGATAAAGTATGACACAAGAAAGTGATGTTAAATCATAGTTCATAGGCTATTCGATTTTAATGTCACTATAGTAATAAGGCACATCTGCAAAAACCTAGAACACATTATATGACTTGTGAGTCTTCATAAAATACACAGTTTTAATAAACAGCATTCGCTAACATTTTACATTAAAGAGTTTTCAATATGGAAAGTTCTCAGAGATGCTAACACGTAGAAAGGGAACACGCTGAACTGCTGCCATTCGCGAATTCACATTACAGGAAAATAAGACTTGTTGTTGTTTTTCTGCGCAATATTATGCCAGACTGCAAAAGGCACAATGCCAGGACGTATGTGAACCTGACCGCAATAGAGGAAGGCTCCTCAGTATTTTGCATTTCAGGCCTTAAAAAACATAATATATCTGCAGAACCTGCAAGCTGTGCGTTAATATATAGAGACTACAGTTCTAGTTTGGGTTTTTTTTTTTATGTTGTTTCCCATGCATTTTTTTTTTAATGTAATCATAGAGATTTGGTGCTTTTGAAACACTTTCTGGAGATAGAAATCATCTCCCCCTGGACAGAGAGAGCCGGAGGGGGCCAGCAGGAACGCCAGCTGATGGGCGCCAGGGTGGACCCCTGGCCTGAGAGACCCCCTTCGTGCAGCAAGTGCCCAACGGTGTTCACACTACAGCCCCTGAACTCCCTGTTCAAACCGTTTGCAACAAGAGGGAGCAGATTTTTATTGCTTTGTTTTGCCATCAAGCGTCTGTGGAGTGAGATCCTGAGCGGTGGAGTAAGATCCATTTTACACAGGCCACCAATTACCATCACAGAGTGACGGTTTTCCATCGCTGAATTTAACAGATGATTGAAAAATGACAGATTTCATTTCCCACTTCTCCTCACTTTGCCGGCCACCAGCTGTTGTAGTACGTCAATTTTTAAAATATTCCCTAGATTTACAGTGTTTTCACTATTCATAATACAAAGCAATTCTAGCGTATGAAATGCGTAACAAGAAAACTTCTAGAAAACTAGAGAGAAGTTACCAGCATCCAGCTGGGCTCAGTTCTGCCAGTATCTCAGCTTTTGGAAAGAACCTCAGTTCACAGAATAATGCCATCATTTGGAAAGCTTCCTGACACAAATAAGCTCTTCATCCATGGAGATGTATGTGTATAAGGAGAGACACACGCCCCTCTATGAATTAATGTTTCCTTCCACCATTCTAAATGCTTAATGCAGAACATCTTCAAAGATCATAATTGTAAGGTTATTATACAGTTTAACTCCCACAGAAAGTACACTGAGCTAAGTGCCTATTTGTCACTGCAGTGGGGCCAGAATTGGGTTTTCCTGGCTTCTAAAATCAGAAAATTGCACTCCTCCAAATGGGCTTTTGATAACAGCTTATTGTTTTCAATCCACAGAATTCAAAACATCATTACTTACAGTTTTATGTTTGAGAGAGAAATGCCAAGTATTCAACCGTGCAAAGCACAGGAAATGCAAATTGTATGTATATACAAAGCACGAAGAAGATTATTTTTTTATTTGTACTTGTAGCACAGAGCTGACAAATAATACCTCCGTACAGAAATCAGAAATGTAACTGTTAATGCCTGCATGCATATACGTACTTCCAAACTGTAATCACTGTATAAAATACATGTGGATGGCTAGATGCAGCTGTAGGATTATAGTCCTCTTGCTATTTCTGAAGGCAAGTATTATTGAGAATAGGCTCAAATTTGCCCTGTTTTCCACCTGGGCCAAGCCCACGGAGCCCAACAGAGACGGGCAGAGGCCGAACAAGGGCGTGAGTGAATCCATCCTGCCCTGGCCCAGGGAGGCAGCTCAGCAGAGCACAGCTGGCAGCAGGAGACCACGGCGGAACCAACCTCCTCCCAGAAAAACCGTAGCTACGACTCAGCCTGAGTCAGGGTCAGGTTGAAATCGTAACTCACATGCAAGAGGTTCATTTAAAAATCTAACCTGTACTGTTGCACTGTATCCGACTATGTTCTTTTTCCACATAGGAAGGCCGTATTTCATCTGTGTTAAATTCCTGTCTTTAAATTAAGTCTCCCTTTTCCTTAAGACTCCAGAGAAGTAAATCAATAGTTCATTTCAAGTTCTTACTGAAGCCTGAATTTATTTTGAAATAGAGCCCAAGGAAAAAATAAAGCAAGCTAATTAAGTATTGCTTTGGGCTCAGTAATATCAATGCTCTCGTTGCCTACTTACATTGTTTCAATTCTGCTTTGAAGTTGTTTTCACATATTTCTGGTTGTTTGCCTTATGTTTATGTCAGCACCGTGTTAAAATTCAAGACTTATTTATCTAATTAGTACTGCCTCATTTCAGCTGGATGTACCAAAGTCAGGGCACAGCGCGGGATAACATCTGACAGGTTCAAATCTAACAGGTTCCAGCTTCCCATGCAAAACTTTCTGAAGTGTTTTACCGACCTTTGCAGGTCGTGCACCCCTCACTACATTTGTTACGGCACAAGCTATAGGACCTACTCGTTAATGCTGAAATCCTAGTCCAACTAAGTGAACGGGTTTTGCCCTAGCTCAAAAAGGGGAAAAAAAATGTTACCGTAAAACTTCTTCCCTCTGACACTCAACCTGCATCTCTTCGTTTCAGCTGTTTTTTTTCCCTGGTGAACAACTGAATGTGAACGCTCTGCCCTGGCTCACAGCCCAGTGATCAATGCAGTCCATGCAGAAAGCAAAACCAATATGTATTTCTTTCTATCCCCCTAACCATTCCATTGAGCAGTTTGGTTTATAAGTTACTTTTAAGAGAGTTCATTTACATTTGCAATTTGTGTGAAGTGTTTACAATTTTATGACATATAAATATATTTGCGCATTATAAATTTATATTTTAGAATTATTTCTTACCACACTAAAACGTGCCTATAGGTATTGCTTTTTTTCCCCTGTATCAATAATACTCATTGCTACTTACATCCCACAACACCCCTATCTGCACAGTTTTTTATCACTGAAGATACACAAAACATAACTTTGCAATAAACTGCTGTTTTGCAACAGCTTGTTCAAATAGCAATTGAAATTAAAAGATTATCCAAGGCAAAGATGATGCTTGTGGCACACTTGCAGGAGCTCTTTCCAACATGTATGCTAAAAGCTTTTAGATACGGAGTTCTGCAATGATCCTAATAGCCCCTACAAAACTGTCACGTACGTTTTCTGCCTGTCTGTAATAAATAAGTAAACCTGCAAAAATCTTACTGTGGCTGTAATAGAAGACATGATATTTCAATTACTGAAATCGCATATTTTGTGTGTGTGTGTGTGTGTGTGCATGTGATAAAAAGTATAGCTTCACACCTGCCTGCCTCTCTTCTCCGACAAAAGCCGGGACTATTACCCATGACTTGTGCCGAAGGCTGAGCACAGGGACAGGCAAGGATCCTGGGACAGAGAACAGCCACCTGAGTGGTTGCTGGCTGCAATGGAGGCATCTCCCCGCTGGGAAGGGACCATGCCATCCCTATAACCACCCGCTGCCAGTCTTCAGCTTCGCACCCTTTCCCTGTGCCAGGTCCTTCCCCGTGTCCCCCAGCTGCAGGCACCGAAGAGCAGCCACGCACAAAGTACTTACAGCAGAAGGGCAACACGTTGCAAAGCGGCCACCGCTGCTCTAGACAACCCTACACCGAAGCTCCTTTGAGAGATTTGCTAATTTCCCATCCTAGGGATGGCGATTTGTTTTTGTAATTCTTCCACCTGCTCGCACAACAGAACATATTGCCAGCTTAGAAAAGAGCATAATGGAAAAACTGTTTTCATCAGACTAGATATTTATGATTCCCCTTCGTAGAGGTAAGAAAATAGTAAATACTTGTGCTCCTTTTCTTCTTGAAAAACCTGACGAAAGAGCCATGCAATTTCTAATGCAATTTCCAGCCTAAACCAGCTACATTAGGAGAAACACAGCAACAAAAATAATCTAATGTATAACTGAATCACTGCATGGTTATCAAGGCTATGTGACCCATGAGCAGAACTGATGCGTGGTTAGGTGCAAAAGCTGTGGTGCCATCAGCCTTGCTCACAGGGGTATGTTACATCACATCGCTACTGAAAGAATGACTTTTAAAAACATGGACAGCTTGATGACCCTGAACACCTTCAATTAACTTCTGCCCATGCCACCTCCTATGGTAACTAAAACCAAAAGTGATTTCTGAAAAGACGGGTTTATGCTTTATTTATGGGTTACTAGAAATGTGGTGCAAAGATTGTCTTACGGTAGCCTTGAGTTCACAGGGAACTGGTATTAGTCTGAAGTGTTGATTTTTGAGAGCAATTGAGACTTTGAGGTAAAGCAAGCATATCTCCCAAACCAGCAGAGCCGTACTGAGTGAAACCAGTATAATTTCAACAGCTCCAAATACGCCTGTGAATATTGGGCTGCATTAAACAACCTTTGAAGCATACCGTGATTGCAGAACGGGAAAAGGAAATCAATCAGTTTGTCAGACTACTGCATAAATGCTCTTTCCCTGATCAGCTGTGTAGCAAAGGTAAAATCAGTTACAATCCAAGCCGTATACAATCCAAGAAATTTTGCTGAAGAGCTTATCACTGTAGCTAAATTGGCATCAATAAAGACAAAATAAAAAAGTGTTCATTGAAAAATAAAATTCTCAGTTAAAATTTGACATTTTAGATGCTCGCCACATCTGACAAAACTAAAAAGTGGCACTAATTTCTTTCTCACTACGCATTTTCTTCCCACACTTCTTCACAAAACATGCCCATTGACAATGCTGAAGAGAAGCGAGTGAGTCCATATTACCAAAGCCTGTCATTTGACCTTGCTGTTCTAAGCTTTCTGCACACAGAACAATAAGGTGGTGCCCAGACCAAGCGATTTTTGGTCCCCAAACCAAGCTGTTTGCAGGGAGCTCTTCACAAATAGGACCAGGAAAAGCGGGATGCTGTTTCGGAAGCTGGTTTCAATGGCTGATGGGTGGTAGGTGCAAGTCGGCATCTAGAAAGCAAATTACAAAAAGACATACAAAGGTATGGAAAGCTTTGAAAGTGAAGGCCATGAAGAATTTGGAGAGAAAAATCAGTGGCTTTATCTGTACTACAGAAATCTTGTAACAAAATTTGCAGCATTTAAAACAAAAACATGAAAGTAGAGAGATTACAGTCAAAGGGGTTACAAGCCTGCCTGAAAGCAATTGAGGGAGGTGTTAAGAAGCCACAACAAAATAAAATCAAGGTAGGGAAAACTTATTTAGCCACACTGTACTTGAAGGACTGCCTAAACAAAGCCTAGGACCTACCCTGGGACACCGGTCTGGGGCAGAGAGAAAGGACCCACAAGTCACTATACTGGAAACGATAGTTGCTGTACATCTCTTTGCCCTGAAATAAGATATGGAGGGAGAAGATTATCAATGACCGGATTAAGGGAAGGAAAAGATAGGCCTCCTTCAATATACTAGCAGAAAAGCTACTGAACAGAAAGGCAGACAATAGCTCCAGTAAGAAAAGAAATTTCAAAACATTGTTCTTCACAGAAAGTCTTATCTTCTGGCTGGCTCACACTGCTACAAAGGAATAAAGCATGCGCTTACACAATTAATTACCCTTTTTGGGAAGAAAAAGATGAACACTATGAGTAATATATGCCATAAAGGCAATAGTAGGAAAGCAATTAAGTCACTAGCGGTCACAACCTTTACAGCATTTGTAAGCACTCTGTCCTGCATCGCAGCATCACTCAAAAAAAACAACAAAGAGCATGAGATTATTTCTTGACACTCATTAAGACAGAGTTAGCTCACTTTGATAAGGGATTTCAAAATCTTTTTTTGTTTTATCTCTACACTTGCTGAATAATGAGACTCTAATGGCTGTCAGACAAAATACCTACTTTCTCACCAGTTGTGCAGTCTGCTGAGAAATGAGGCTGAAAAACCCGTAGGGCTCTGTTCTAGAAAAATTCCACTGCAAACCTACATGCAAATCAGGCAGCGCAGCGTATCTATTAACCCTTTGATTACCTTTAGTTTTCTAAAATGTTTTTTTTCTGGGACTTCAGGCCTGTCTGATAAACGGCTAGGTTTCACATAATGAAAGGTTTTACCTGAAATAAATCTGTTTGACACATTCTGAAGAAAACCAATTTTGTTTCTATACAAAGATGAGAAATAAATGGAAGCTATAAATATAAAGCTTTTCAGCTCAAACACAAATACGCACTGAAATGAGTTACAACATATTTTCTCAAGATACTGAAGCTACATCAGGAAATGTCTGGATGGCTCTGCAATATTGAGTGAACTCTGTAGCGAGACTGATTATTTGATTAACTGCATCACTACTCTCCAACGGGCTGAGCCGAAGTATCTTTTTCATTTCAGAAGTATTGCTTGTTTGGCAACGGTACAACAGTGATGCTGATACTTAATTTCTTGGATATTTTATTTCTGATTTGGCATCCCAAAGACTCCAGGGAATTTTCTTACAAAGGAACCTGTCTTTTTTTTTTTTTTTTTTCCAGAGTACAAAATTATTCGCAGCTGATCAGATTAAAGATGTAGTGTTATAAAAGTTTGGTTTTGAACTTTTGGATGGGTTTAATTTCTATGAAAGCAGACTGATGAGAATTAGAAAATATTCAGAAGCACACACCGTTCTGCAACTGTAAAATCTTGCCCTGCAAAATCTATTCCTGTACCTGTTTGTACACCTTCCTGAACAGAGAGTGCCTGCTCCTCCAACAGCTGGGGTGTCTGTCATGATCCCACTATATCACCTACGATTTTTAGTAAATTCCTTGCATAGTTGGGGATTCTTGGGGAATTGTTTTGGTTGGTTAGCTGGTGTTTTAGATCTGTTTTATTGACCAAGATCAAGGAAAATTCGGGTGGATTCACCAGGGGAGAAAAAAAGAAAAGGGGAGGGGCATTCAGATTTCAAAAGTCTATTATTTAATATTTCAACACAATGCAATTTCTCTGTGCCAAAGCAAAAGGAACAAGAAGAAGGGTTGATTCTGCACTGTTAGACAAAATGCAGGAGTGCACTTACGGTGTCTGGAGCAAACTAACTTCTAACACTCACTTGAAGCAACTTGGTGTTGTGTCTCCATTTCACCTGCTCGTCTTCAATTCTGCTTCTTTTACAGAATGCAGGTCTTTTCCTCATTTGAAAAGAGATTAATACAATTTCCCCCCTCTTTTACATTTTTTAGATTGAACAAGATGAACAGATTACTATGGTAAATCCAGTGCTTTAGTTCTGGAGAAAACCAGCTCATCTACAAACACGAACACAAGGCAATTCCCTAGTGTACATTGCCAATATCTAATTTCTCAGTGACACATCACACCCCTCTTATAGTCGGTTGGGAAGACTTTCACTAGAAGTTTTTTCATAAAACTCAGCAAGATCAGTAGCACTACGCTGCCAGCAGTTGAAAACAAGGTGGATCTGACCAGGGGACACCTAACAACACACACTGGCAAGGGTGGACATTAACTTAACCAGTATCTATCAAGTGAGACTATCCAACAGCTTCGTCTTCCTGGGTCCTGTTGCTGTATGTCCAGGCAAATGTACTTTAAATCTACCTTAACCTTTCATCTTTCCTGAGCTATGCTAGTTTGTATTGGCTGGAATGGAAAACTTTAAGAGTTGGAAATTATAATACAGTTTGGATAAAGTTTGAAATATAATATAAGTTCTGTTATTACAAAATGTGAGTCAAACTTATCTTCTTCTGACACCAGACATCTATTATTTTGTAAATATTTTATGCTCCCATTACAGACTTTGACACATTTCTTTTAGAGGTCCTGGAATGCAAACTTTCTGTAGTACTTCATTATCTTTTTAACATTTTAATAATGTAGGAATGATTAGAAAAATAACATTCAAAGATTGCAACAAACATACTGTATGCTGCCCAGACATCCTTCACTTCTGCTTAAAAATGTCTTGGTTCATCTCCTCAACTATAAAAATAACATTGCCTCCTCCATCTACGAATCTGAAATATATTACTAGAAACACACTTCATTTGCCGTTTGTGGGAAAAAAAAAAAAAAAATCTTAAAATTCTACCCACAGCTGCTAATGTGCTTTGGAACTCAATACAAAATTTATGGGTGTCTAAATAAATGAATCAAGAAGAACTGACAATCTGCATGCAAGTACATTCTCACGGGTCTCTCTCTGAACTACTTACTTGGTACTTGCCTAGGCAGAACTGCCATTGAAGTCAACTAGGAAACACTCGTCTTCATTTCAGTTAAATGACATCTATAATTGTGCATTCTCACTGATTTCTGTGGCAGGTTTGCCTGTGGACTGAGAGTATTTAGTCATGCCCTCAAGATTTGACCAATAAATTGCATTTCAAATATAACTTGTCTAACAGACAGCAAAACACTTTCAGTCTCCTTGAAAACAAGTAATAAGGGAATAATATGTAACCTATTGTTTGTATGCATAATTTTTATGCTATAGGGAATGTAGCATATTTCTCATACTAAGTCAATAATGCAGCAGCTGTAGAATTAAGGCAGAAGGATGATAAAGGAAGATTTTTCAAAAGGGCTATTTAAATGTCTGATGTGCCAGCCATGGATAATATCACTTTTGGTTTTGATTCAAGATCTCTGAACAATTCTGTATCAAAACCAACTCACCGACTTCTTGGTCTCACAATTGCCTGCCATCCCCTAGCAACACGCATTTTTCCTTGTGTTCTAAATGCCGCTTGCATTTATGTTACAAAACCGAAGATAAGTATGAGTAAAAATAACATTTACCAAAAAAAACCCAAATCAAGCCACATTATTGATTGTGTGGAAGTTGCTGCCAGACCAACTTGTACCCTCAGAGGTCTTTTCCTTTACCTAAATAGTTGCCAAGAAATACAGAAAAAAGCCACCAGCAAGACTGTTTAACCCAACCGTAAGTACACCTTTTCCAGAAAAACAGTTTAAAAATTGGAACATTTATCTTATTTAGAGGCAAAACCAAAGCATCCTGAAGCAACACTATTGGGCTTGACCCATTCTTTTACACTTGGAGACTAAATTCACTCAAAGGCTGAGAGAAATGGGGGAAATTTAATTAAAATTTTACAGACTTGACACAACCTTTAACTTTGGCACAACTGGACACAAACAAAATTCCATTCAACTACCAATCGCCGGCATTCTGTTATTTATTCCCTGATTATGTGAGAAAACTAAATGTCGGGCACCAAAAGAATGGCCTTACTTCTGTAGCAATATATTTCTTTAATAAGCTCTGTGAAAGTATTAGGTACAGATAAAGCTTGGAGCTTTTCCTTGGAGCTCCAAGGCTTGGAAAAAAAACCAAGAAAACCAGCAGCTGTCTTTTTTGGGAATTTTCCATTCAAATGGATTTAAAAGACTAATTTCAGTACTATGTAAATAAAGAGAAATTCCACTGATTTGAATTTCTTAGTCATCTAAAAACAAACCTAGGGCTTGGTTCACGAATTAATTTTTTTGGGGGCGACTAATACTGTCATTTGTCATCAAAATAATAACCGTCTTAAGGTGATAGAAGGGGATATTTTATTTCTCTCATTTGCAGTTTTTACAAAATCTCATTACGTACCCCTCACTTTTTAGGATACTTCTGGATCATCTTTCTTCCTAATAGAAAATTGCAAAGCAGATGAGTGATGTTGGTATCTCAGCCCCAACTCTCTTTTTCCCAGCTACTTCTTTTTTGTCTCACTTTCTCCCCTTCTTCGTTTCCTTACCTGATGACTCAAGAACTCTTGTAACAGTATGTTGTAAAGATAATGATGAGTAAAGAATGATGTGATACATAATAGTTCTGGTAGTACCACCTCTCTGCTATTATGTCCTCTATGGAAATATACATACATACATTTGCTAGTAATTTTTATTACTTCATATTCATCTGATTATCATTCCATTATCATCATCATCCTATCAAAAAAAAAATCTTTGGATATTCAATAGGCATATCATTAGCAGAACAAACAAGAAAAATAGATGCCTGATTTCACAATATAAAAGGGTTGCTGAAAGATTCAAAGTATATATATGGATTCTTTAAATGACCACATACATCTAGCTAAAAAAAGCCCAGTAGCTGAGAGCATCCCTGGCTCTGCTCCCACCATCCAGCAACCTTAGTAGAGTTATTCTTGCTTGACCCAATGCTTATATTTACCTCTCCCCAAATTAAGAAAAGCTTTGTATGATTTTAAGGACGCTAATGAAAAAACATGCAATGGAATTCCAGTTTTTAGAACTGAAATAAGTAAAAGTAATAGTGGTATACAGTTTTAATGATACAGGACACATGAATGCGCAGGCACAGAGCAGAGCACCCAAAAATAGTCTTATTTCATCTTACAGTATATTTTTGATGCAGAGCTTCTGCTTAAATTACTGCAGGAGAAAAAGCTTACTATTTCTTTAAAAAAAAAAAATCCTGCTTGCATATATGTCTGATTGATATAATAACCGGAGAAAGAAAAGACTGACCTTTTTCAATCTGGACAGGAATTGCAACAGCTCATCAATGTAATTGTGTCAGCCGCAGAGCTTATTTTTCAGTCAATGGCACCTATAATCAGTTTGCAGTAGAGGTGCAGAATTTGATATGTGCTAGTTAGCATTATTATAGACAGAGTGAAGAAACATCTGATGACTTCCAGGAGCTCCCAGGAGTTTATCAACACCAAAACGTGCAGAATGACACATTGTAAGACACACACGGAAAGATGAGGCTTGAATATCCACTTTTGAAAAGCACAAACAGGAACAGTGACAGGGAAGAACGTGTTTAAAGATCCAACCTATTATAATGATTTCCTGTTAATAGACTTTGATTTGTTAAGTATCCTTTTGGCTAACCTTTCATCCTAAGTGCATAAACCAAAAAGCAAGTTCCTGAACCGGCTGCTGAAACAACCCACCAGAAAATGCCCAGAAGCTATTTACTACTAAATCCAATACACGTGTTAAATGTACCACTGGCAGTATATTTTACATATCAATACTGATAATGTAATGTTCATGTAAATACATGCATGGTACTTGCAACAGTGTATCTGTGATGAATTTATGAGCATTTATTAATTCTATTTTATATTATCAACTATAAAAGCACCGTGATCAAGCAGCAAATTCTATACTGTGCCTTTACCTCTGTTTTGGGGACAGAGTTTCAACAGGCAGCAATATAGACTGATCTTCAGATGGCTGTGAAACACTGAATGAAAAGAGAACAAAACTTACCATCCTCAGACGGTTTAATGAAAAAATGCCCTTGAACTAACTCTCCTTGGTGGCTGAATCTAATTTACTACTTGGTTGACCATAAACTAATGCCTTTATCTAACAGAAATATGCCTGTGCTTAGCAGGCACTATCTGAATACACATAAACACAGATGCATGATTGTTTTATAGCATATAACTTCAGCAGAATTCTTTATGTAAGCATAAATGTGAAGAACTGATGAGGCTCATTGGTAGCTTTTGGTGGAGGCTAGGCATAACGACACGCATCTTTGAGGGGCATAAGGTAGAACCTCTAAATATGGCCCGTTGACATCGGGAGACAGCAAGCCACACGCATCCTTGTTGTGTTCCTCTCCTACAGCTTCTCTCTCTCTCCCTGCTCCACCTGCAAAATTCAACTTTGTCACGATGTATTTTGAGGTCTAGAGGACTTGGGTGCAATTACGAAGAATTAAAAGATTGAAGAATAAATGCCCTAGAAACACCCTAAACTTTGAGGTTCTTACAATGATATCTGTATGACAAATAACCTAGAATTCCCCGGAACAGATGTCCCACAGTTAAGCCCTGGAGGCTGTGTGTCTCTACCTCCTAGCTATTTCTGAAGGATTATCTAAAAAAAAAGTTTATTGGAGCTATGTAAACAAGCCATTCTTTTAAAATGAGTGGAAAACAACATGATAAATTGAAATAAATGTTACGGTGAAAAGGGATTTTGTTAAGAGAACTGGTATCATTTTTAGGATTACGCCAAGTATGGAGATGCATATGGAAAAGTTACAATTTAAGCACTGGCAGAAAGATTTTTAAAATAAGCAACGAGAGCAGCATGACTAAGGGAGTGTCCTGATGGTGGACTTGTGAAGTACAAACTGAGCCCTCCCCTGGGAGGTTACACCTCATTGGTAGTTGATGCATAAGCATATCATAAGTAATTGGAACACTGGAGAAATCCAGCCCATCGTCATCTTCCTGACTGAATGTGACTCAACACATTGCACTCTACTTTAGGAATAAAAGGAATAAACACACAGTTTTGTTGTCAAAGCACCCACAGAAAGCCCTTAATAAACTAAAACTCACAGGCAAGACCTCAAGGTCAGCTTTTAAAAGTCTGGTAAAGCTTGGAGTTGCCAGTCCTGTCCAATGGGCCAACTAATTGCCATATGTCTACATGACATGAAGTGGTATTTACCAGGTCCATCAACATGTCTAGACTGTTTTCACAATGTGAGCTAGCCCATTCAGTGTCAGAAACTGTACTGCACTCTAGGATAACAACGTTCCTCAGAACAACCTCCAGCTGGTTTTAGTTATAAAGCTGTAATGACTGGAATAACTCTTACAGGGCCTGCTTAGGATCGAGAAGCTGGCAAACAACTTTCCAGTCATCCCTTCCTGCCATCCTTGCCATACAGAGCAGATCAGCATAGGACCGCTCATATGCTGGAATATCATCACCATGACCCTGAGAACTGCTTGCCGAGCTGCCCTGAGACCTGGCTACAGAACAAAGCAGGAGTCAGAGGGGTTAGGATTTGAAACAGGGTCTAGAATGTGGCCTAGTTAGGTGCGTAATGTTGCATATCCCTGTACCAGCTGAACAAAAAGGAGTTTTCATAGAGCATCCAAAGGGATTATCTCTACCTATTAAGTCCCAAGTAGCAGAGCCTTCTGATCATATTTGAATGAGGACTGAACTTGAAATGCCCATACCTATCATTTCACAAACAGCTCTCGATGGCACAAAGGAAATAGAGCACATACTGAATGGATCAAAAACAGAAAAAAAAAAAAAAAAAAAAGACCGTACTTTTATAATCTAAAACATGGTTTTGCCTCTTTTGAGTAGTTTAAAACAGTTGCACTTACTTCCTGATTTTTATATCAAAGCAAAATGCAAAGAAGGTGATACCACATCATCTGTCTGCTTCATTTTGAACTATTTATTTTGATTGGGAAGTATGATCAAAGAATCCCTCTTTGCTTGATAAGTAAACAGTGACATTTCAATCCAGTTATTATCATATGCATTCCTAAAGGACTCATCACTGTAAGCACCTAGACTATGCTAACCTGGGATCACAGACACTGTCTTCTGTTGCATTCTCAGGGCTATATTTAAAACACGCTCTAAATATTCTAAACTCTGTTATGTACTGGTTGCTACCCCTGCCCTTTTCTAAAGCAATGCCATACATATATGCCATATATATATGTATACTTCTGTCTGAAGCTACCCTGAAAATCCTGGGCTTGCACAGGGAGGGAAGGGAATCTTTGCCCCACATGAAAGAGCTGCTCCCAGTGCTGTTGACACTGCTGTTCTGTAATGATGTCTCAAAGCAGCTACAAAAAAGCTTGCAATGTCAGAGTAGTCATTTTCTAGCGTATGAGACTGTTCTATAGCTGTTACTAGACTTTTCCCAGGTGGTTAGAGAAACTGTGTGGGAGACAGGTTGTGAAAAGGTCCCCAATGGACACCTCCAATCTGCAAATACCCATCAGGACAAGCAGACATGACCCAACAAGAGGTACGGGAACAACCACCTTGTCACACATCATCTGTGGCATTTTATTACCTGCCTGCAGAAGCAGTGAACACGATAGGATGGTGGTACTTCGAAGCACTAATAAACAAGTATTTTCTAAATGGTGAAGAGTTGTGCGTTTAGAAAATAAGATCACATAGTAGTCTAATCATGTTAGGATGCAAAACTTGTGCAATCCAACCCATCAATATCCACTTACCTGAGGTTGCAGCCAACTCACCATTAAGGTACTATGGCTTTATTTTTACATGTTTACTGATGATCAATTTATGAAAGTAATTTCTGAGTCATAATGTATTATTAACATCAGCAGCCGTTCTCTCACAACTTGGGCATTGTCATGCTTAGACCAAATTCCGGAGTCACCCATTTCCATTTGGCTGAGGCCACTTTTGTCTGCAGCAGCCCACGTTCTTTGGGAAACTTCCCAAAAGTCTTTAAAGATTAATTTAACTTTTGTAGCTCTACCAGCAGCCACACTTCTCAAGTTGAAAGGAACAGATATAGAGAAACCATCATAAGTTTTGAAAAATAAAGACTGGATGAATTTGGGTTTTGCCTTTGATATATTCATCACACAAGCTAAGCTAACAGTGAAATTATTTTTCCGGTTACTACTACAATAGTGACTTCTAACAAATAAGTGTTTTGTATCTCATGCTATGTCTGACCCACAGAAGCCATGGCTCTGTAGCAAAGTTAACTTGACATTTTAGTTCAATATATAGCAACTGCACAGTCTGGAGAGCTCCAGATCATTCATCATTATGCCACTGAAAGTGATGGCACATCAAAAAGGCTTCTAGTTGTGCCTGCTGTGCCCTTTTATTAACAGACCTATATAAGAGGTAAATTCAGTTTATCAGTTTACTTTAATACTCCCTACCCATTCTGCACTAATACCAGCAAAAGGTACAGCGGCTAACAAAGGAACACAAGAACTTAAAACTGTCTTCTCTGTTTAGCTTCTCATTCTCCTCTTCCATGCTCAAGAAAAGGACACCAGGAATGACTTATTTCTTGATGAACATTTCTCAGAAACTCAGCAATCCTCCAAAGTACAATGGTTAAACAACAGCTCCACAAGCAGTGGAATTTAATTCCCTTCCTTGATTCCATTTAGCTACTACCTTATGTCCTTCTAATGCAATTTTTTTCGGACTTACACCACATATACACGCTCTCAAATCGCCCGTCCTGAAGGGAAACATAGTGCCTGGCCAGTCGGCAGGCCAAGCAAAACAGAGCTCATACGGCAGTATGTCTCAGGATGGACCATAAGTTAAGGTTGTCTTCTACCCATCAAACTTACAGGAGCTTCATTAAAACCTCAGTTTTATGAATCTTTTTGACATTAGGCAATACAGTCAAAATTATGAAGACAGGGCCAGAGAATAACAAAGATAAGGATAGATGATGAGACGATAAGTGTCATTTCCTCAGGAAATCAGAATAAAAAAAACCCCAAGACCACAAATACACACATGAACTGAAATTCATAGTATTAGAAATCTTTTAAAGAAAACTAAAATACATCCATACAGTTAATATATAGTAATAATCCATTTCTCAGAGACTGAAAGCTGTGTTAAAATATTCAGAAAAAATAGTATCAGTTAATCTGCTCCAAGGCAGAAAAAACCCCCGCCACTGATTCCCAGAAGCAACATAGTGATTGCTCTAGCTGCAATAAGCATTACGTTAAAGAGCTAAACATATGTTAAAGAACAGATGAACAATAGCCTCCGTAAGGGAAAGTATACCTGAACAAAATTACGGTTTGGTTTCAAGTCCATAGCCTGGTAAAAACCCCAATCTCCAAGCTGTTCCCCACCTCTGTGACCGAGACAGGGAGTTTGCCACTCTAGGTTCAGGCTTCTGTCTTCCCAAACATCCCACCCACAATCTCCTGTAGAGCAGTAACAGGCTCTGAGGAGCCTCCCCTTCACAGAAAATCCCACTGTTCTCCTAATGGGAAGAAAGTGATTAACTAAATCGCCACTGTGATTTATTTTTACTGTAGAAACACTTGCAGTAGTATAATCCAACAGACACAGATGGTAATCTGCCTAATTTGTGTGGAGTAATTAATAGCATAAAACAACACACTATCAAAACAGGGCAATATAAAAATAACAAAAGCAGGTTTCCCTTATCATTGGTTAGATTATTTTATCAAAAACTGAATGTAGAGGTGTGAATTATTTTAGGTACGTTGCACAGAGAAGAAGAAAATTAAGTCGGGGACAGATCTCAGTCTGGCAAAGGAAACACAAGACAGCTCCAGACTTACGGAAGAGATGATGGAGTTTGTAGAAGATGCTGAAACTTTTGTTATTTGGCCTTTGGCATAGGCGGGGGAGGGCATTATACAATTACTTTATCACAGAATGCATTCTTAACATGTTAAATCCTCTAAAGTTTTAAATGATATCTTACTTAAGCAGTTGCCCGAGTTCTTACAGTGTACACCTGCAGCAGTAAGCTGTTTTAACGAAAGTTACTTTTGATATTTCAGAGAGTAAAATATTTATCAAATATTTTAAATCTCTTTCCATTCAATAGTCCACATTTTATTTAGACCAATGGTGGTTTGTGACTGTTTTATAGTAACATCACTTGTTTACCTGACGATGCTACTTGGATTCATGTTATCTCAAACCTAAAATGTGATTTGCTAGGTGAATCAACCCAAAATTTGGGACCCATTGTCATTGCTAAGGACCCAGACAAAGACAGTTTTGGTGCTGCTGTGAAGAGTGGAGGATGACAAACAGCCATAATAGATAATGGATTTTTTTTCCTTTTTTTCTTTTTTTTGGGGGGGGAGGTGTGTGTGTCAGAAAACTGTTTGTGTCATTCACCTCATGGCATCTGAATCAAGCTCAGCTCTGGTGACGAGGATAATAAACGGCTACCGAGGCAGAAGCAAATTTGTCACAAGTAGTCTATTAGACCAACAGTTGGGTAACCCACAGTAGGTGCTTTCTCCTGGATAACAAGTACAGTATTTCAGACTGTCAGCGAGTTCAGGAAATTCTCCTGTTTCATTCAGTAACACAACGCTGACAGAGCAGAAAGAGACTCAAGCAGCTCTACTGCAATTAGTGTTACCGATCTTCCTCAGATTACTAATATGGAAAAAAGAAAAAAAAGAAAAAAAGAAGTGATGTTGAAGCACTAATGAGCTGTGGAAGTCAGGAAATATCCATGCCATGAGGCTTCACTACATTTCTGTAGGTGTGTTTTCCTGTTTGAGCAATATTATCCTGTTCAGAAAAGAAAAACTTTTTTTACAAAGGTTTCTTGTGCCTCAGCTAAATACATCCATCTCAAACTTGTCCCTCCACCCACATCCATCCTCTATTACTGTTGTACGAACAGCATCCATACTTTATAAGAGTAAATTTCACAAGTTTAAAAAAAAGTAGACTCTAGCATTCAGGGACACCAGATGTTCCACAGATGTGAAAAAGCACTTTGATAATATCAAAACCAATCAATTCTGTACAAGAAAGCACAGTAAATAGTTTGGAAAACACAAGTCACGCAACCAGATTTTCTCTTACAAACACCAAAAAAAGAAGAAAATAAAGAGTGTATAGAACAAAAAGTTTTCATTGACCTGATTTGTCAGAGATGTTGGCTGTGACTGGCGTGGTGGAGCAGCTTGTGTTAGCCTTTGCGCTGTCCTTGGAAGAACCAACTTTGGGTTTATTTTTCGTTGCCTCTAGTGCTTTGACCTTCTTGGCATGTTTACTTCCTTTGTAGTGGGCCTCGGCCTGGCTCTACAAAGGAGAACAAATCAGGCTCACTTTTTTCTGTATTTTTATATAACACAATGGATGACAAGGCAGAAAAGTGACACTTTCAATAGTAGGCACCATATTATTCCACATAGAAAATTTTAGTAGCTCTATACTAACAGTTTTCCTAGATGTAAATTCTCATATATTCAAACGATAGGATTTTAATGAATGGTACATGTTTTCAGTAACTCGATAAAAGAGGCTTCGAGATTACATAAAGCTCTGTCACTCCTAATGTAATTCTTTGCTTCCATGGTGCTTAAAGATTTAAAGCACTCTACAAATGTAAACACATCCAGTTGAGAAAGATGCTACTCAATTTTCATGTAGTGTTCCCTAGACTTTATTGCTTGTAGTTAGAAAGATGTACTATGCTGTAACATGATTAAATAATCCATTTTTCCTTCTGTTTGATCTAGCACAAAAGTCATAAAGTATTTTCATCATTACACCAACAGCAATTGAAACAGGCATTAATGACATTATGACTTCACTATTAGATCAAGCAAGAAGGGTTAAAATGAAGAAACACTGTACCTATAAACTGCAGCAAACCTGAGTAAAACACAGAAAACTAAACCAGTCTCGATTGTTTTATAAATTGCCTTGAATAATTTTTTCCAAAGACCAAGAAAATTTAAACCTGAAGGACAGGAAGGAGAGGAGCTTATATATATATATTTTTATTATTATTTTTCTATTGTTTTGTTTTGTTTTGGCTAAACTGCTTTATATGTAATGTACTCTTCTTGGTCTGTCCAAACAGGACAGTAGAAATATGTACTGAGATGTAATGTTTACTTCACCTTTGTCTTAAAACTATCTTCAGAAACTAGGTCAGTGTTTTTGAAGTTGCACAGATAAAACCAGACACATAAATACATACCCATTTTTAGAGTGATTTTGAGACCCTGTTATTGTTCCTGACTCTACATAACCAGCTGCCTTGATAAATCAGGCCACTTTGTCAGGAGCAAAACTAAGGAACTATATGCTTAACACAAACTCCAAAGCCTGGAAATTTCAGCTAATGAATTTAAATGTTTTTCTTGACTTCTTAAGAAATTAATTTACAAAAAAATGAGTAAGACACATAATTTAATACAAAACACAGTCTATTTTCATAACATTATATTATTCAGCAATGGCTTTGCATTATTAATATTTCCAATCATCATTTAAAAAAATTATTTCAGACATACTATTAGGCGCCTCTATTGAAGGTTACATATTAACTAGAAAAGTTAATATTGTTTATTTCAAAGTAAACACTCAGTGAACGCATGCTTCATGTATCCAGATGGCCGCACCTCGGCACCTGGCATATAAAAACATCAGTGCATGTAAACTTTTACTATGCTCATGCAAAACCACATTCTCTCTCAAATCCATTAGGATTATTTTATTCAGTTCACTGTGTTAAATGGAGCGAGCCATGAAACAAGTCACATGCTTTTTATAAAAAGCAACTATAACATCTAAGACATTTGAATTCCATGAAGAGTGCTGCCATAACAAGGAAAATCATTTTAAGATCAGCAGAAGTAGGCATTACAATACAGTCACCTTGGGACAGCATGTAATAACAGTTTTATCATATGGCAGAGTGTAAGCGAAGAGTAGAAACAGCTGGACCAGACAAGAGAACAGACAGTGTGTTGGAGTCCTCACAAAAATTATATGCACCGTTAAAACTGATGGAGAACTGCCGCTAAAACAGAGGAGTGAAGTTCATATACACCGAAGCTTCTTAAGTGTTTATACAACCTGTGAAACACAGTGCTTTTCACCTCGAAAGGACAGTGTATGTGACATGTTGTGGCTGCATCTTTTCTTTTATAGCAGATTTCAGTAGGCAAGCATTCAGTAGGAAAGGCTGCTAGGCAAGTTTCACTTTTAATTCCGCTGAAATTGGGGTTTTTAAGAAAAACTTTGTTATAAAAACAGTAAAGAGTCTACTCGTCAATTGCTATTAAACGATTTCTTGATTTTAAAACCTTTGAAATATTAACACATGTACAAACACAATTTAAGGATTATAAAGAAACAACTAAACTATACCACTACTACTACGTGCACTACTTAAAGGGACACTTGTCAACTTCTGGGTTGGACCTCTTCAGTTCTGAATGTGGGTAGAGGAGCACAGATCTGTTTGCACCCTGTTATATCGATGGGCCTTACACAGGCACAGGAGTCTCACCCGGGCTCTCTCCACCCCTGTTGGATTTTGTCCATTTCTCTTAAGCTTTGCTGTCGCTACATGATGCACTGGAAGGAGCGTTCGCCATCAACAAAATTAAATAAGCTATTCACACGTTACGGCGTACAAAAAGTGAAACTAAAAATTGAGCTGTATATATATATACCCTTTCTGTTCCAATACTTTTAACTTTAAATAATAGCAAGTACAAGATTTTGCGCTCAAGCATTCTCAAGTTGATGATGTCCCTTTAAATATTTGAACTCTATGCTCTGCGCATATGTGTGCTGTTGATAGGATCATATGCTGCCTGAGGCCAAAGCTATAACATAAGAGACATAAGTGCACTCAAGAGAAAGACTTAGTAAGTCAATTCCTTGATAATAAGCCTTTCTGCTGATATTTGCAATAATAATGCCTGCAATATCAGTAACAACCTACTACGGTCTTTGAGTCCCTTCATTCAATCCTCATGTAGTGTACATGAGACCTGTTGAGAACAAACAAGCCCAGGCAGAATTAAAATTAAGATTTCCGTAAACACAAGTAAAGCCTCATGGAAACATGGTGAACTGATTCACTTTTGATTTAAGTTTTGTAATTATTGTCATCTTTTTATCATCAAATTCATAGTTGTACATTATAAGGCCAAAAGGTATTGCTGTGACCATCCAAGTAGGGCTTCTGAAAACACCAGCCTTTTCCAAAACTGTTTGAACTAGTCCATGTTCCTTTGGGGAAAAAAAAAAAAAAAATTGTCTAGTCTTGATTTTAAAGTAGCTAAGGATGGCAAATCTACCTTTGGTAAATTGTTTCAGTGCTTCACTTTGTCAGTTAAGTACATACAATTTATTTCTACATGAAATTTGTCTAGTTTCAACTTCCAGCGGCTGGATTTTGTTAAACCTTTGTTTTTTAGGCTCTTTCAAGTCATCTCTGTTCTGTGAGTACAAACACAGATACTCTTTTCAAACATGAAGTCAGAGGAGTATTCCTTGAGGTACTGAAGCAATGTTTCCTACCCATGCGAGCTCTGTTTTCTAACCCTTTCAGATACACCTGAAGTTCAGAGTTTGCTTATTATCCACTGTGGGATAAATCATTTGATTCAGTTGCCTTTTGGTAACTGAAATGCAATATCAACTCGGAACTGTGTTCTGTGTAACTGTGTTACAAAAACCATCGGGGCTTTCTAGAGTCATAGTAAGCAAAAGAAAAAAGAACGGCTGTGGGAATCTGAAACCGGAATACAAGTTCTGAATATTACTGGTACCAATTATTCTGATTATTAATGCCCTGATCATTACTAACCCTAGTTTTATAAAATACTTGCACAAGTACCACGTTCAAGGCAAACATATTTCCTCCAACTCCCATTTAAAACTTGTTTCTGACACAAATACAGCAATACAGTACAGGTTATGAGCTTGGTAACATACATCACTGAAATGCTAAACTTATCTTTGAAATAAGCCATAACATATAAAATTTTCATTTTTAGTTAAGACAAGATGCCGAACACTGATTTTCATTTGGTCTGACAATCCAAAGGATGTTCTGTACACACAAGATTTAAAAGTCTCATGTATAAAAGAAAGATAATTCACCGGTTTTTATACCCTATAAAATATAACCCCTATAAAATATAAAAAGAAATTAAGAGTAAATATCTTAGGGGTGCAATATTTTAAATGGCTATTGAAAGTACTTTTTGATCGTCATTAACATTAACTAAACTAAGTACAACTAATTCATGCAAATTCCATATCATCAAAACAATATTTGAGAAAAAAAAAAGTTAAAAAAAGCCAAAATAAAGAAATGCAACATTAACGAATCTCTTTGTACTCACGTACTGTGATACTTTTTAATTGCATAATAATTTATTCCAGTGTATAGGGCTGCATTTACTGTAGGGATGAATCAATTCTACAGTAACATAATTTATCTGTGCCACAATTCAATATTATCGGAATATTTATTTTTTTATTTCAAAAAGGTTAAGTTAAATTTATTGCTTATATAATTGAAATTAAATGTCATCATTGAACGTTTATTATTATAATTTTTAGGTTAAGGAGGACACTCTTTCAAAAAGTGGAATAAGAAAATATTTCATATGAAAGAACTCCCTAAACCTAAAAGGAAAATCTAATTTCCATTTGGTCCTAAAACTGACTATGGTCTACTAGCTTCATATATACACATTGTGACATTTTAAAATGGAATCCTCCTACTTATTAGAAAGTATAGAAAGTCATCAAGTACTGGATAGTAAGACTTAATGAACAGGAAAAGCTTTAAGCTGCAATAAATGTGACATTAAATACCAGAATGCAAAAAATACCTTCGTACCGACAGGCCAAATTCCACAAAAGTGTTTATGTATTTGCCTGGCATTCCTTTTTGATCAAAGGGGCATATTTTAAGGCATTAAACATATGTCTAAATCTTTAGAAGATCATAGCTTAGCGAAAAGCTGTATTTTGAATTCAGTTGCAAATAATTAAGAATATCATTGACAGACAAATAAATATGCAATTTTCTCCCATCGTTTTTCAAATTTCTACACCTTAAAATGGTGGAAGGACGCCCGTCAGCTCTTTAAGCAATCGAGATTTTTAGTTCCATTCACAGTCNTTTCTTACACAAAAGGCTAAACCTTGTAGCCAGTTTTTTGTGGGTGGGTGGGTTGTTTTTTTGTTTTGTTTTGTTTTATTTTTAAGAAAGCCTTCTATACTATAAGGATTAATGACTTGGTTGTAAGAAAGGACAAGTTTTTCCTGTCTTAAAAAAATATTTCACTGAGACACAGAAATGATCCAAGTGGTACATTTTATTTAAAATCTAAAGTTAATTGCTACTTTCAAGTCCAAATTATTAAGTTTGAAATCTAAGCATCAGGATGCTAAACTGTGAGACTACATACGATACGTTAGCCTTGTATGCTAGATTGCATGTTAGAAAACATCAACAATGCAAATCTTCATCTTCTACACGTAAACATGCTTTCTAAAAGAAATGTGAATATCATTAGCATATTATAGTGCTTAAAATAACCTCAGTAGCTTTACTTTGCATAAACTTAAATATGTGTATATATACGTATATATAGAAAGATACAGATAACCAGGAAACATACAGATGATACAGATTCATTGATAGTGGTATTACCTTTAAGAAACCTTTGAAATTCAGGTAAGACTGCAGTACAAAAGATTACAGAAAATTATCCCTGTCAGGAGCAATGACTGACAGTATATTTGAAATCAGCCCTATTCATTTTGACAGTTCACAAGTGACTGAGTTTTAGAATCTATTTGGTGTGTGAATGGCTAATTAACTGAATTTATTTCTACATAAAGAGACGAAATATTAACCTACCAGATCCCTTCAATGACAACCTGATGCAAGGTTTGACTAAGTCTAATGGTTCAGTGTGTATGTGTGTAAGATCAAGATTTTTTCCAGGCTCCATCATAACCACATAGTCTCAAGTACAAAAAAAACATTTTTTTTTTTTTTGCAGGTAAAGCTCTTAGCTAGGGTAACCATAATTGCATTACATTAGGCAGTAAGGAGAAATGTTTTAATGAAGTGTGTGCAGCATCCCTGTGAGAGCCCTCCTGGCACAGCCGCAATGGCAGCAGTCCTTTTAGAGAAGGCATCTAACTGTGCAAGATTGGAGGAGCACGGAGGTAGTTATACCTATAACACTGTCATTTTGTCACCACACTCACAACAGTGTGGTGAGTAGGACTAGGGCAGCGATTGTCCCCCTGTACTTTGCACTGGTGAGGCCCCAGCTTGAGTATTGTGTTNGAGGGCTCTGGAGCACAAGTCCTGTGAGGAGCGGCTGAGGGAGCTGGGGGTGTTCAGCCTGGAGAAAAGGAGGCTGAGGGGAGACCTTCTCGCGCTCTGCAACTACCTGAAAGGAGGGGGTAGCCAGGTGGGGGTCGGTCTCTTCTCCCAAGTAATGTGATAGGACAAGAGGAAACAGCCTAAAGTTGTGCCAGGGGAGGTCTAGACTGGATATTAGGAAAAATTTTTACACTGAGAGGGTTATTAAGCATTGGGACAGGCTGCCCAGGGAAGTGGCTGAGGCACCATCCCTGGAGGTATTTAAAAGACGGGCAGACACAGTGCTTAGAGATATGGGTTAGTGATGGTTTTTGTCAGGGTTAGGTTGGTGGTTGGACTGGATGATTTGAAAGGTCCCTTCCAACCGAGGCAATTCTATGATTCTATTCTATGATTCTAATTCACAGCAGGTCCTGAACTATAAAGTTCCCTTTCTTAAAATAGTAAGGGGTCTATCAAATGTCTGATCATATAGTTTACCTGTTAGAACCATATTTTAAGAGTATGCAAATTTATATACTCTTCACATAAATAAAGAAGAATTTAGACTAGAATCATAACTTTAATAACAATTACATGAAGTGATAAATTAGGATGTGGTGTTGAAAAATTTAGTTTTATCTCATTTGATATTAATAATTGATGTAATTGAAGAAATCTGCAAAACTGAAGCATTCATACATTTGTTATACCAAAGCTATGCATTATTTTTTCAATTCTGTTCTCAATGGGTTTCTAAAACCTAATTGCTCCAAATAGTAAGGTAGATTACTATTGAAAAGGACATAGAAAAATCAAAAAGCAGTGAAGATCAGCCATGTCATAAGGAGTCAACTCATATTTTAAATATCTAATCAAACTTAGTTAAAAGCGCTGTTAAATAGCTGTTACTTGAACAGAATTTTCAGCATGTTATAACCGTGTACCCTATAATCGTGCAATATTTCTGTCATGTTGGAGCTAACAACTTTCATCATTTTGTCAGTTCTGTCTACAAAACAGAAAATTACCTTCACAAGTTCCTGAGATTTATGCTTTTAATTACCTCCTATCTGCTTCACTACCCTCCATACCCAAAGAATCAATATAAATAGTCTTATTTATAGGGAAAATGTAAAACATTTGACAAAAGATGATGACAGTTCTGTAGATTTTTATTTGATGCTATCGATTATTTTGTATATTATCTTTTTGACAGCATGAGTGATTAATTCAAATTTGCAAAGTTAACATTTGCTAATACTTGCCTAAACTTCAAAAATTTGCCTTCTAGCTTTTTAAAAAGATGATCACTATCATCACATCATTTTTGTTAGCTATAAATGCATTCAACAAGAAGATTACCTTCAGCATCTCTTAATGCCAACCTGCTACATCTGCTTTTTCTCATCTGCCTATAAGGTGTTTTTTTCTCGATTTCCGAGTCTTCACAGGTGACACCAAAAAGCAGCACTGACTTACAGTCATTACTCACAGAGTAACACACTGTGCTAACACAAGTTTATTTCAATCAAATGATATCCTCTCAACAAGATAGTACCTACCAGGCTGTATCGCAGCCGACAACCTACCTACAAGTAACAGAACGTACAGAGGGAAGCAACTACTTCTTTTAGACGTGATCAAGAGATGACAAACTCGGTTTTCAAAAAAAACCACCACCAAACGAAAAAAACCAAACGCATGGGCTGCTGTCATAACATATTTGTGAGTTTGGAGCACAGAGAGGTCTGGCTGCTGAAGAAAAGAACTGGATTAGCACTGACATTATTGTCTAGTGCCCAAGCTCCAAAAACTCTGTGGACTACCAATACAAATAAGGAGGGAGAAGAGTGTTGATTCATAGGTATGGGGAAAAAAGCAATTCTGCAGAAGCCAAACAGGTATCCTTGCAACTACAACTCACTTTTCTCTTACGGCTGCGAGCTACAGTGTCAGATGCCATAACAGAATATAATAGACATCTCTGGGACAGTCTGGCCGAAGCTCCACAGCTGCTGGAGGGACTTATTGCCACAGAGCAGCTGCAAGATGCTGCAGATTCATCTGGTGGCCAGAAGGAATGAGAAAGAACAAGCCAAGAGTAAGCAGAGAAGCAATCTATGTGGGATAGAAGACAGCCATTTTTCCCCTTGCCCTGTTGCTACTGGAGCCTCTTACAGGTATCATAAGGATTCAGCAAAACTCACTCAAGCTGCTTTTTGTTTCTGCTAGAATATCTGTAATACAAATAACTAACATCAACAAGCCAGACCTATGTAATTACTATGAAAACTTATTTAGCAAAGCTTATCTATAGTCCACATAGATATACCATGGGTTTGGATGGAATCCCAGAATTCTAAAAAGAAAAAAAAAATATTTTTTCAAAGGCTAAGCTAGCTCTTTCTCAGCATGTCTTGCTTCCTCTTGGTGGAATACAGTTACGTCCCTTGCTCTGGTGGCCTTTAGGCAAGCGTAAAATCTGACTCACTATCACAGTCTGTTCCATGAAGAGGATTCTTCCTCTTCTGCTGCACGGTCTCTGGTGGTAGTAAACACAACTGAGATATTCCTCATTTTTTCTGAGCTGGATTATAACACAAGTCTGTGGCTTGGACTTTACTGACACACTACTCATTGCTGCACTGGAACACGTACTGTTTCATCATCGTATAGAAATTAAAAGATATAATGGTGCTAACAGATATTATGATGCAAAGATGGAAACACCTGGGTTTATTCTAATATACAGGAGCAAATCCAACTGTAACTATTAATGGATAGTGTCGCTTTTTTTTTTTGGTAAACAGTTTTCCAAAAAAAGTATGTTCCTCTGCATAACAGAATAAAGTTTATGCAGGCTGAAAAATAAGTATCTCATTGACTATTCTGACTAATCAATCTCATCAACTACCAGTCCTCATAATGCTATCCTTCCTAAATTGAGATTTCCAATTTAATTCAAAAACAATTGACTCCAGTTATTTACCATCATTAAAAATTAGCTTAGGAAAACGCCCTTTTCTCTCTTCCCTCCTCACTTTTTTGCCATTTCAATTCCTTTGAATTGTTGAGAGCTCTACTAACTTTCCAGTTTTCTGGTATCATAATCTTGAGGTCAACTAACTTCCTCCTATTTCTTCTAATGATTTTTCTCCTCACTAAATCCTGCTTTCCCCCACCCCCCCCTTCATGGAAAAAAAAAAAAAAAAAAGGAAGAAAAGAAAGGAAAAAGAGAATAGAAGACAAACCTAATGGGCTTTTTGAGTTCCAGAAAGAGGCATCCAGTGTATTTTGGGATATCCTCAGGTGTCCTGCCTGACCTCCAACTGCAGGTCCTCTGTCAGGTCTACCAACCTGGTGTGGATGTCCCAGATACCTCAGATACTCAAACAACAAGACACTTAGAGTGGGATTAGCTACCTGAACCTAAGTACCAGCTAGAGCATCTTAACTAGATCATGCAAAAAATACTGTTGAAGCAACCTCAGTTATCACTGTTTTCAGGTCAATACTACTATTACAGATAAAATTCCCATTTGATGACCTCAAAGTTCAGGCTATTAAAACAACTTTAGTTTGGTGTTACTTCGCAGAGATGGTATTATATTTTTTGCTTCCAAAGACTTTGGATCATCTCTCTGTACTACAGTTTCTCTTGGAGTTGACAGAGCTTGGAAGCGGTGCTGAAAATGTTTGTGCCAGAATTTATTAGCAGAAAAACACAACTTCCAAATTGACCAAACTTCAAATAATGAATTCTAGAAAAGGACAGATAGAGTTTGATGGCGAAAGCCTAAGAGTATGATCAAAACCCATCATTTATTTTTTGGAAGAGCATAAACAGATCAGGCTAAAACTGGATTGAATTTAGAGTTTGTATGCAGATGTTTTCTTCATGTTGTACTTTTAAAACATTTTTTAAAAAGTACAAGAGACTAGGAGATACTGAAGAATTCAGTTAGGAAACACTCTGTTCAAATTATAATATGGTAGGAGAAAAATAGCATCATCCTAGCAATTTTTATTTTTCAAAATCCAGAAGGCATCACTTCAACATTAGATACATTTACTCCCACATTGGAGACAATCTATTTTAAAGTTTCCTTCCATCCCTGACATCAGACTTTCTCTTCCTGCAGATAGCTGCAGATCCCTGCCTCTGAATCTGATGCCACAACACCCTCACCAAAGCTAAACCTGCAGACACACACTATCAGAAGAAAACTGAAACCTTTGCAATTTACCGTATTAATTTAGTGGGAGGTTTGACAACTATAAATTGACTAGTCTGAATTTTCTGTGTCTATTAATCCAGACCAGTAGGTATCCACAGTGTGAGAAGACGACTGCAGGCAAGGAAACCAATTTTCATCTTCTCACAGATGAATATCGACTGGTCCATATGTTACTCGTGCAATAGATAAAGCACTACTAGAATCAGGTCAGAAACCAAACGCCATGCAACTGAAATTCATTCAGGAGAACAAAAGTAAGAATAATGCTTAATAGCGTACTTCTGTCATTTTTATTTCATTTGCTTGCATTTAAGGTCAACGGAAGTTGAAAGGAACAAAATGCCCATCAACAACAAGGAGCACGTCAACCTTGTAGAGCTAGAAGAAACTGCAAGTGTGAAGTGACTGCACTACAAATCTCATTCTGCAATGTGCTATGCTCAAGGCTTTAATGCAGGTTTATCACAGTTTGAGACCACCCGAAATGCTCTCAGTACATTCTTAGGATGTTACATGGTGGAATTGATTTCACTGAAAGATTCAACAGTTACAAGGTTCACAAATACATGACATGCAACACAGGATGGATTGTAAAGACCGTTCCACTCCCTAAGCATAATTTCACATTATAAAGGGACCAAAAAGAAAAATACAAGCATTTTATTTCTGTGAAGGAGCTTTTAACTAGCTAAAAAAGAACTATAAGAATCTGCAGAGCTTACTTGAAAGGCCATTAGCATCACCTCAGTGACATTATAACAATGCAGATTATAGGGGTGGGAGTGGTGAGAATAGTATCTGAGTAGAAGATCTCACACTCACAGAAAAAAAAAAAAAGGCAACACACACTCAAATAAATAACTTTTCAGGTCAAAAGACTGAACCTGGAGGAAAGATTTTAAAATCTTATGTAAACTTCCCAGGAGAAGCTGAATAATCCAATGAAAGGCTAGATAGCTTTTAAAATAGAAGTGAAAACTCCTCCTTGTATGTTGTGGTTATGAAATGGTCATGAAAGTATTTTCTGGTATTAATAACATGACTAGAATCTCAGTGCATTCTAAAATCAAATTTCCAGGTTGTTTGTGAATGTCCTGGTAAAGCAAACTGCTGTAGAAACTAAAGAACTGCATTTTATCACTAACAGTGGCACAGTCATAACGCTTCATCTTTTCTTACAACCATTCATTACAAAAGGATGATGATATTTTCTAGTACCTAGAACTGATCATATTGATCACATTTAGAAAGAAAGGAGCACGACACCATATGAATACACCCGCCCCAGAAGAAGAAACCAGGCTATAATCTGCCATGCTTTTGTGATGCCACTATTGAAAGCAGAATACGATACGCACTTTTTTGTTCTACTTTGTGAGTAAATCCAGATAGGAGAAAATGCTTGGTTGGCAGACGTACAAAAAGATATAGTATTTCAGCTCTTTTTTTTGTTTTTGATTCAATCCATCTGCCTGATGTGCTCGTTGTCCACCTGAATGTCAGTGCAGACAAAGTGAGTGACTCTCCTAGGGACAGGACCCATCGTCAGAGGGACCCTGACCTCAGGAGGAGAGGGAAGAGCGGGAAGAGGCTGAGCTGCCTCCCTGGTGACTGGGAAAGGTCCATCTCAGAAGTAAGATTCAGATCCATGGAGCCCAGGGAAATTTTTAAGAACTTTACTGGTTCCTTGTTTTAATCAGTAAAAATAGTTATCTGCCCCAAGTATCAGAGCAGAAAGATTTTTTTGACCTTAAATCTTAACCTTAAGGAGGAAATACAAGTGAACTAAATTTTAAATAACGACTTTTGAAATCGGTTAACTAAGTAGATATTGCCACTTCAAAGAAAGTCTAATAAGCTTGTCAAAAGATGAGAGATTTAGAAATCAATTTGAAGGTAGGATAGCACTGCTTCAATATCCTTACCAGCCTAGACAAGAAAGTCAAACTGGGGAAACCACTTTACAAGGCATTTTTCAAAGTGGAATGATAGGGGCAGAGAAAATTAAAGTAATAGGTATGGGTGCTTCACTGCCAGTCTCTCGGAGCACCAAGTACTCAAAGGCTTTGAAGAGGTGTCTGCAAACTATTTCTTAGACTGAAATTATAACAGCAAAATATATAATATTAACACATCACTTAAGGATTTGTTTTTACACTTGAGATCGACAAAAAAAAAAAAAGAGAATTTTGAAGGTTCTTTTATTAGCTTAATGACGTTAGTAAGTAGTCTCCAAGAACAAATACATATTTTTAAATTGTCGAAGGTCGTAATTTTCTTAGACATAGTTTTCTTGAATTCCTTTAATTTTCAAGCTACTCAGGGAAAACATTAATTGGATATGTATTTTAAACATATCAATGTACTCTTTTATAATGCATTTTTTAAAATTACACCTCAGAAAACAGTTTCCTTGAACTTTATCATACTCAAAGAGACAGCCAGAAGTAAATGCTCATGTTTATTCCAAATGAAAGTTACTGGAAGAGTGGCTTTATTAAGAAATCAGAAGACATATTATCAGCAAGGATGGAAAAACAACAGCAAAAAGATATTTCTTCTGGAAGAAGAGCGGGTATGACATGGAGAACTCACAGGGAAGATTTTCTGTCTGCTCCCCCTCCCCTTTTTTTTAAAAAAAAAAACAAACCAACCCATAACCAACATTTCTTTTTGCAGTACCTCTTGAAGGTAATGGGATATCATCAATGGACGTGGCACTGGATATTGTGCCAGACACATTCAAGACACTCAAAGGACGATGTACCTCTAAGGACTTCCACCTCTGAGTGGACAAAGTATCGGCCCAGCAGGCTAAGCAGAACATAAGCTGAACTGGAATGATTTGTCTGGGGAAAAAGTTTAGATTAATTATACCTAATGTACCAAAAAGAAAAAAAGAATAGTCAATACTCACGTCAGAATTAAAGCGAAGCTGGCAGACATTACAGGAAATGACTTGTTTCTTCTTCGGGGGAATGGACACTCCAAATGTATGGTTTATGACTGCTTTTTGCACAGGATCCATCTGGAGAACAAACAATAATCAATTTACAACTTTTCAGGGCAATATACAGTACAGAAGAAAAATAAAAAAATAACACTTCCTGCCGGAATCTTTTTCCTTTCTTTTCTTTGCCTTTTTGAGATAAACAGGAGTAAATAAAATTTCAGTGCTCACAATAATTAGATTTAACACAGGTTAGGGAATTGGCAGCGTGCCAGGGCATATGAAGAAAAGGCAGCTCCATTGTTGCTGCCATCCCCAGGCTACTAGATAGTTCCTCCCCCAACCCTGCACATCCTCAGTGCTGCAGGGCCCCACTACCGCCTCTGAATTGCAAAGACCCCCCTGAAAGCCTTCCCCATCACCTGTTGATCCAACAGGCACATTACGAGAAACCACTCTTGCCTCCTAACAAATCACTGTCATTTCTCTCTACTTGCTCTTCTGTTCAGTGATAGTTATTAGCATTTACTTGGAAAATATTCTCTCCTGGAGACCTCTTTGTGAGAGGAGGTCCTTTGCAGGCTCCATTAGAAACACTTCTTGCTGGGAAAAAAAGGTCGCAATCCCCCAACATTTCCATGCAGAACTGATGAGTGACAGGGCCCATAGGAAGGCTGAAGTTCGGAGGAGCACACGGGGAGTGTTTGTACCAGGAAAGGGAACTCAAGCGGCCGTGCTTCTGAAAACATTTTATCACTGTGAATAACGTGAGATAAATGAAGCATTGAATATATTAATCCTAAATTTCACTGAACATTTTCAGGAACTGGGAAGTGATTACCTCTTTGCTAAATACCAGGACTCCTGTTGGTCACAGTTTAGAACACCCTCAAGATCACAGAGAGCTCTGTTGTTAACACTGAAGGAGTTGGGAATGGTACTGGATGAAGGAAACAGAGTTTATAACTGCGACTGCATCAAGGCCTCAATTAAGCATAATATGTCATTTTCCCTGATGTGGCATGGATACAGATTAAAATTAATTTCCTGACCCAAACATATTTTTCTAATTCAAATAAAACAGAATATCTGGTCTGATCTCACAGCTGATCCTGTGAGGTTGGACCAGATGACCTCTGAGGTGCCTTTCAACCCAAATTATCCTATGAGGATCTGTGCACGTGAGGTCCTCCACGCTTCCTTAAAATGAGAAATCAGTTCTAAAGAGGAGAGGGCAAAAAATGACAGCGTACAAGAAAAGATAAGAGCCCATTTCCCAACTTTGTTTTTAAACCAGCCCAGGAGAAAATAGTTCAATTTGTTACAATGTTATATTTTTCTGAAGCTTTCTTTGCAGTCACAGTGATGGGTTTTTTTCCTTTGCAGTACTATTTGAAGAAACCAAACCTGGGGGTTTAATTTTGTGTTGTACACATCGCATATTTGACACTAAGCTGACTCACGAAAGGAAGAGAGAAAAGTTGAAGTTACGGATTCATTAGTTAAAGCATTGTAACAGTAAATTAGCTGCTTCCAGACTTTCTAAACCTGAGGATAAAGACTGTAATTTTCCCTTAGTACACATTTAAGCTTGCAGAGAAGCCTGCACTAATGAGGATTTTTTTCGCATATATGCACACACACAAATACGCAAATTCAAGAAAAAACATATTGCATCGTATCTGCCTGAGAAGACATTCTCCGATAATCTATTACCCAACATTAAACATTTACTTAATTTTTTTGGACTACAGCTACGTTGGTTTCTTGCTACATTCCTTTTAAATGAAATGCGTGTTTTTGTAAATGTCATTGCTAACACATTTTCTGGAGAGATGATAAATTTTTTATCAGCTTTTGCCATTAAATACTCTGTTTCATTGCCACAGGGGTACTGTATTAAGACAATTACAAAAGTAAAAACACCTCATCTAGAATGAACTACTTTATGAAACAGTGTTGTTGCAATGAATGTGATAAAGTCTAAAAGAACCCTAAAATAAACATCCTTATTTCCTGTTTCCTCTGTTTCTTGAATGTCGTGACACTCCAAAGTTTAAAAGCTTAAAATATAAGAAATTCTCTTTCTGACTTGTACCATTTATTGCACCACCCTGCATAATATATCACAACTATGCATGCAGATTAAAAGTTTTTTGAGCATCCATTTTATAATAGATCTGCCAGTCAATATATATTATCACATTTAGAATATATATTAAAAGATTGCTCTATCATTAGGGAATAGTATTTTTTTGTTTCTTAAATAGAAGCCATGTTTTGCTTTTCAACTTAACTACTAATCAGGTAATCTCGAACGAAAGAGTAATGCTGAAAAGTACCTCAACCATTTGAAGTGCCTGAGATCGGTGAAAAGAAATAGCGTAAATACCCACTAGCGTCTGCAGTCCCGTTTAAAAAAAATAAAAAGGGAAAAAGAAGCAGTGATCAATGGTTCCTCTGTGCATTCCAGATAACAATCCACAGCGCTAGCGTCAGGCAATGCAGTTCAAAACCGTACAATGCAGACTATACCCAAAGTCCCAGTTTCAAACAGATGTAGCAGCACAAGGACAAAAATCTACACAAATAATACAGCTCACGCTGCCTCCAGAAAGTACCGCTTGGGATCCCCGGGGGAACGGTTAATGATCCTTCCCAAACCGGAGCCCTGCATGTAGTCTGGTCATGATTAGAATTCAAGAAGTGCAACATTAACAATTAATAGGTTTTAAATATAACAGAAACTGGGGTGGATTACAGCATGCTGGAAAAATAAAATAGTATCTCTCTGTTAGAAGATTAATGCTGCAGGGTAAACTGATCTCAGATCACTACACAAAATTATCCTCCTCGTTGCAGGGAGGGAGGGAGGCAGTAGGAAAGAGGGAGAGAGTAATTTGTTGAGGTATATATTAGGAAATGACGCAGCATACTTTGCCCAGTGGGGAACACCAGTATTTAAAAAACAGTTCTATAAAACAAAATAATAACAGAAGCCAACAGGCACCGCAAATGCAAATAAAAATCTGCACTACGCTGTTTATGCTACAGGAGGAATTAATAAAGCAATTCACAGCGCTCTGGTAGCCATAACTAAGTTTAACAACCTTTTAGTCTTGTTCTATTTCAATTGGTTTAAGAAAAAGTTAAATTTAAAAATGTCTTTCCAAAAAATTTGAAGATACTATCTTTTTGCAACGAGTCTCCTTAAAAACCATCCAAACTATTGGAGTGAGCAAGAATCCGGACAGGTTTCAGCAGTACTCTACTACTACTTCTTCTATTTCTCAATTTCAGAACATGCAAGCATGAGAAATACACTGCAACTACTGAGGCCGGCGACAATGATTTTTCAAAGCACTTAAAAAATGCAAATGTAGCAACAGACAATCCAAAAGCATAGAAGAACTGCTAACCTCTACCGAAGCTCCACCTAGCCTGTCATTATATCCCCCAAAACAATCATCTGCAGTTATCAAGAGAAGAACAGGGGCAGCACAAACATACATTGTATTTCCCCCAACTATTTTCACAAGGTTAACATATTTTTGACCAGAACTTTTCCAGAGCTGGGCGTTTTCTGTGTATTTGGTAAATCTCAATGACTTTCTCCTGCATAGTCACCCCTTGAACCGACATAAAGCAGTTTGCATTCTTTGCATTGAGTTCCAATGCCTACAATCTGTTGTGTCAGGAAATAATTATTTTTGTTTAAATGTAGCTCCATGCAATTCAGTTTTATAAGACCTGTACCACATCCTAAGTTTTCTCTGTGTTGCTCAGTCATTCTATGAATGGAAACCATTCCGTTCCTTTGAGCATCCTTGTTGCCTTTCTGAATTCTACCGCAATTTAACAAATTCAACCAAATGCTTTGAAGACATGGACAGGAACCATATACAATACTCAGGGTGGATCAGTACTGAACTCTGAGATGATGTTTTCATGGAATCACTATTATAAACCTGAGTTCTCACTCCCAAGTGTTAATGGCCAATTCATAGCACATTACTTTCTACATGAAGTTTTGTGAAGTTTTCCTTTGTATTTCTCTAGATGGAACTTCACCAACCATTTATTGTCTGGCTTCTCAGTCTCATGATGGTCTTTCACAATGCTTTGGTCTTTCTTTGTCCTCACTACCATGGAGAACTTCACCAACCATTTATTGTCTGGCTTCTCAGTCTCATGATGGTCTTTCACAATGCTTTGGTCTTTCTTTGTCCTCACTACCATGGAGAACTTCACCAACCATTTATTGTCTGGCTTCTCAGTCTCATGATGGTCTTTCACAATGCTTTGGTCTTTCTTTGTCCTCACTACCTTGGAGAACTTCACCATTGTGAAATTTCCTCAGCTCCCTTACCTCACAAGTATCTTTTTGGCACGCAAGGATCCTCTTATGCCCATTTAATTTTCTTAAAAATTTTTGCCAAGGGGTTTTGTGAAAACCCTTTTGGTAATTCAAAATATGTCAATTAAAACATCTTTATTCACATGTTTATTGACCTCTACAAACAGGTTTGTAAAGAAGGATTTATCTTTAAAAAGGAATTATGTTGACATTTTACAGGCACTCTGCAGTATGAGGTGTCCTCTTATACTGTTCTTATTGAGGTTTCTATTAATTTGCCTGGCAAAAATAGGCCACCCAATAGCTTATGTTCTCCATGGAATGGGTTTTAAAAACTTGCATCACATTTGCCACCTTTCAGTCCTCAGGTACAAAAGCAGTTTTATATGAGCTGTTAGACATTACCGTCAGTAATTCAACAATTTCATCTCTGAATTCTCTTACAATTCTTACTACCAGAAACTCTTCCTGCCCTGCTGTATGTCTTGGTTCCATGGATTCTTCTGGTGCCTTCTGGGAACTGAACTAGACTACTAAGAGACATCAAAGTAGGCATAGGAAGGAGAAAAAAAATTGAGCAAGCGCATCAGGAGAATTACTTCAGTGAAACTGAAGTTCTGGTTATTTTAAAAATCTCTTTACACATAGCAAACAATACAAACACCAATTTGTGAGCCTCAAATAAATTGTACTGATCCTGTCAAGAGGTAAATTGCTGCAAACAGAAAGGTTAGGTATCATTTCTAAGCCTTTTGTTTAAATGAGGTGACACTACATTGTGAGAAAAGCTGCTTTTTGTGATGTTGGAAATCCAGAATATTTGTATTAGTTTTTGCTCAGGTGCGATCTCCAGTTTAAAAGTTTGGATAAACCCAGATGCTTATTGAGTTGAAGCTTTCAGTGCCTGCCTAGTATCCAGAGCTAAATTGGTGGTTAGACGGCTGAGCTAGTGATAATGCACTGATTTACATTTGCCATTTCCACCTAATGACCTAATTTCTAAGCTTGCATTCTCTTCCTGATCTGCTTAGCTATTGAAGCATGCTAAGCAAGTGTCATACATGCTATTTGTACCTCTCCAACAAAAGTTTACACCTAAAAGCTCCATCTTCTCATAACAGCAGCATAACCTGAAATATGTCTAAGGTTTAAAATTGTGACTGGGAATTTATGCCCTCAGTTCAGTTACCTCTCATCATGATCTAACTCTTGGGTCAAATCTAGAGTGTCCATTAGACAGGCATTTGTAAACAGAATGCTGGTAAGTGGGTATAAGAGATTTAACTGAGTATCACTTAACCACTGGGCATTAGGAAGCTTCTGAAAAAACACTGAGAGTGGCCCTAGGGCATACTGTGTCGTTTTACTCTGATAAAGCAAAATTTTAAACCATATGTGGAACAAACTGATAATATAATCCAGTGTTTCCCTCTGACAATCAAAGGGAGAAAACAGTGGCACATATAAAATACCAATGCAGGCGCAGCATCTAAATTAAGTTCTGGGATTATTTTAAACTGTCGGACAACACTCCTTATTTGTGTGCCATCACTATGATGATGATGATGATGTAAGTCAGCAAACAGCAACAAACATCCTGTAGACCAGATCTTTTCAATATCCTTCTAGATTACAAGGTCTACGTGAGCTCTTCCTGTGTTTTAGCTCCAGTTTTCAGGAAAGCCGAGCACATCGCCCCTGTGGAGAATGACCATACGCTGAAGCTTATCATAAATTCTACCACATATATGCAGCCTCGCACCATAACTGTACATATTACGATGACTAAAAGAGTGACCGAACTGAATACTCAACAGAGCACACGTTTAAAACGCCCAGCATAAAATCAGAAACATTAACATTGTGATGCAATACTTGGCACATTGGCCAATGCAAACTAGCAAGAATCTGTTCTCTCCATGTTTGTGCTGCTTTTGTCCCAACAGGAAACATATTTCTCATTTGGCTAATGCTAAGTGAATTTACTGTTCAAATCAACGCTATGCTGTTATATATTTGCTTGCTTATTTTGCATCAGCAGGAACACCTGAGTCAGCTCTACCGATGGAGCTCTACCTGAAAGGAGGTTGTGGCGAGGTGGGGGTCGGTCTCTTTTCCCAGGTACCAAGTGATAGGACAAGAGGAAACAGCCTCAAATTGTGCCAGGGGAGGTTTAGATTGGATATTAGGAAAAATTTCTTCTCTGAAAGGGCTATCAAAGCACTGGAACAGGCTGCCCAGGGAAGCGGTTGAGTCACCATTCATGGAGGTATTTAAAAGATGTGTGGGCTTGGTGCTCAGGGACATGGCTTAGGGGTAGACTTGGCAGTGTTTGGTTAACGGTTGGACTCAGTGATCTTAAAGGTCTTTTCCAACCTAAACAGTTTTATGATTTTATGATGTGCACAACTTTCTTTTCTTGTGGGAACACCGTCAATACTCCCTGCGTATTGGCCTTCCTTGACTAGCACAGAGCATGTCCCCATAGAGATGTATTTCCGTAGGGTGAGCCCGCAGTTCTCTAAACGCCACTTACGCACAACTCTATCTCTGTGCTCTTCACACCATTTGGGGGTTTGAATAAAACAGGCAGATGTAAATGGCCAATAATGAAGCCAGGGGAGGGCTCCTGTCAGATTCTCAGCAGCTGATTCAGAGGCTTGTGCGAATGCATAGTTAGAACAGAAAGAATAATTAATTTACAATACTATAGAGTTTTTTACCATGATCCTGTGGTCTAACTGAGGTTTGCTTTAATCACATGTTGTTTAACAGCTCTCTTACTGTACTTATATGTAGCAAATGTACTTACACATAGCACGTTTCCATAGAGCATGAAACCTGGATCTCATTGAAATCAAACCCAACCACACTCAGGGAGCAATGAGTCCATGATTTTACTTTTTTTTTTTCTTTTTTAAATTCTGATGTCTTTCCCCAAGTGCAGAAAGATATAAGCATCCACTAAGAAAGAATTCAGACCACAGGGACTAGTATTTCCCTTCCCTTCCACATGGTTGCCAAAATACAGTAACAACATTGTACTCTGAAGGCAAATCTCTCTGAATGCAACTTCACACTGTGTTTGTCTCTCCCCCTCTTGATCAATTTGGCAGCAAGTTCCAGCTTACTCAAGGAAATCAGTAGCTGTGATAGCTGTGACCTCCACACACTACTAGTAGTCAGTGAAATCAGCCTGGAGGCATTTTAAAACAAAATAAAAGTTTTGCTGTAATTCACTTGCTAACATGTCAGATACTATGGCTATTCATGAAGAGTTACTGAAATAACAGTGAGTACTTGAAAAATAAAAAAAGGAAAGAGATACCTTTGGAGTTTACACTTCTACTTCATTTTTAGTAAAAGACAACTAAAAGGGCACCCACAACCTTTTATGTCTTAAAAGAGGTGAAATATTAATAAATTCAGCTTCCTCATTCCCCTTTTAGAGATTAAGGTTCAGCTAATTTTATTTTTGTAAATTCCACATTATTTCTGTTAATAGTTGCAGTGCTGGAGTCCTGGACTCAGGAGACTGATTTTCTGCCTCCGGCCACATAGCAGTTAGGCTTCCCTCCCTACTTTTTTATGTCCAGTCCTATGGCATAATGCAGAGTCACTTGGTGTGCTACCCTTTTGCATGTTCGCCTTTTAAAGTAAAGCTTGCACAGAAAAAAGGCAAAAGGCGATGATTGTCTCTATGTGCCCGTATTCACAATCACACAGAATACTGAAAGCGATGTCTGCAGGGATTTGCAGATTTGTTTTAGGCCAGAAGGAACCACCACATCTGATTTCCTGAAAAATTCATGATACAATTTCATTCAGTGGAGAGTTTCAGCCCTTCTTATTATGAAGTCCGATAATTTGTGGTCAACCAGAGCCTAAATTTTGGGAAGAAACTTCAACAGCTGGACTTAAAAGTTTCAACTAAGTTAATGTACATCATTGGGAAGCAATGCTTACCGTGTCTATTATAAACCACTCAATCTAGTCATTCTTCTCTATTAAAGGTCACCCTAATCTCAGATACCTTCTGAATGCGTAGGCACTCATACACTGCAATCAGATCAGCTCTTAACCTTCTCTTTGATAAACCAAGTTAGTTCCTTAAGCCTCACACTATAAAAGCCTTCATTCATTTGACATGTTTTCTCTGACTCCTTTTTATATTTCCAGTATGCCATTGAAACATAGGTACAAAAAAGTTAGAACAATACGCTCAAGTATACTTTCTCTTTAGCTACTTAATCACATCTTTTTGTTTGTTTTAGCAAGAAATGCATTAATCTTCTTGCCTCAGCATCGACTTGGGAAGCACAGCCCTAAATCTTTACTGACATTTATCCATCTTGTGTGCTAGCACAAATAATTTCGCCATCACATGTCTTTCTCTATCTTAGCATGTGATCTGACCCATCCTGGGAGATGGAACTGGTTGAAATAGCACCAAACCGGGAATCTTATGTTGAAGCAGACTGCTTTCGGTTGGGTTTTCACTTAGGAAGTCTAATTTGCAAGACTTTGTCGGACCAAGCTCAGGAGGCCAAGGATGAATCCCAGCCTTCTCAGTAGAATTTTGTTTCTCCTAAACAAGTCCAAAATCATGGTTTAGACCAACATAAGCAAAGGGAAAAACATTCTACACTGTCCAACTGAAATAAAATCAGTGATTTTCTGATCTTTCGCTCTTCTGTCCTCCTCTGTATTTGCACTTCTCTGGCTTAAATCAAGAAACTCTAATATTTAAAAAAAAATAAATAAAATCAGGTAAATAATTCTAATCTCTCCCTACCCCTCTCTTTTCCCTGTATAATGTGATATGATTAAGCACAGAGATCAAAAGAGAATTGAGAAAATAACTTTTAATTCTTTTTTGCTGTTATTTTTTCAGTGCTGGGAATATTTCCTCTGCCCTTCCTTCCCTTCATCCATGGATATATTTATTGCATGTTAAAAATAATTTCTGGTTTAGAAAATTGTAATTAGGAGAGCCCTAGAAAGAGTGTTCTGAAAATTAAATACCACTGCTGTTTTAGAAACTGTCATGTAAAAGATTATTAAAATTTAGTATTTGATTCCTGTAGAAAGACTTAACTCAAAGAAAGAACTGGTGAGACACCACAGCAAAAGAAATTCTGAATCTGGTCTCTGTTTCTTATAACACTGATTCTCAAGTGAGGATATAAATACATAAAAGGATGTGAACACCAACAATAGATTTAATCTTATGGTAGAAAAACGCCAAATTTTCTGCTCCATACAGGACTGGAGATTTTTGTAGGTGAAATAAAGAAACAGAAATCTACTGAAAGTGTTTCAGGATAAAAGAGAATTCCCCCCCAAGCAAATGGAGAATGAGGAAAAAGACAAGTATCTGATGCTTAATGCCTTTTTTTTTAAAAAAAAAAAAATACTAAACTGAACTAGCTTTAAGTAATCAGCAGCTTCTTTTTTAATCTACCCAAATTACTCCTCTACCATAGTACAAGACTTCGTATCTGGAAGATGAACTTTTAGGATCATGACAGATGAAATCTGAGACAAAGAACAAAGTCAAGTACAAACCCAATGGCTAAACTAATACTCAAGGACTATGACAATGTCCCTTTCCTTTGTGGCTCTGCTGGCTCACAAGTTTAATTGTACGAGTCACTTAATCTGAGTCTTATATTATTCATTTGTAAAATGGGGATAAAAATATTTGCAACCTCACAAAAAGGCTGAAAGGTCTAAATAACATATTTACAACTCTTCAAAATCATCTGATGGAAGATGCTATATAACTGCTATTTATTATTAAGGCTGCTGTTATTCAGAACACTCGGCTGTGTTCAGCTAAACAAAAAAACACTACCAAAACCATCTTGCTTCCAGATTCAGCAAAAAAATAAAAACATACTACCGTTTGAGACTTGCTGAAAATCAAACCTATAACATACTCTGAGAGCAAAGCTATTCTTGTTATGCTACCTATTACCATCTGATGGTAAAATAGTATGAACAGGTAAAATAACATGAAAAATTACCTTTTGGTAGAATCCTGCCAGCAGACTCAAGCCTAGGAGTTTGTAGTCAGAAAAGCAGCTTAGATAACATGTGGGGTAAACAAGACTCCTGATTTTTGCTTTCATCTTTGAGATGGTCCTTAGATATGACCCTTTTCTTCTTAAGGGTCTGCTCTAAGTTTTGCTGACAGTTTTCTTGCTTCCAGCCTGCTCCAGAACATCAACAACACAAAGACGAATGGTATCCCATTAGGTAGATTTGAATTTCCTCTACAGTTCTGAACTGTGCAAAGAGAGGTTAGGGACAATTTCATGGCCTTGATTAATTCTGTGAACAGGAGAGAACAAAGACCTGAGAAGCCTAGTCTTCTGAAATGAATTAATATCATTACCTTTCACATACTGAAAAAGAAAATCTAAAAGGAGGATAAATTATATGTGTCTATATACATTTGAATATAAATGTATAAAATGGCTGAATATAAATGAGCAGCAAATCAGAATCAAGAATCGCATAAGTACGCTAGCTGACAGCTGTCATCTACTCTTCAGAGTAGGTAAGGCATAATAGGCATTCTTCATTTAAAAATCAGTAATTATGTTTCTAGTTTGGGTTTGGGGTTTTTTTTCATCAGTACCACATGCTATACAAACAGCCTTTAAAATTCTTTTGATTAAAAAGCGCTATATTTAGCTACGAATCTTTAAAAGAAGGCACCATTTCTAATTAAACCTGTCCTGAAACTTAACGTAATATCAAAGTCTGTTGTTTTCGTGTTTTGAGGTTTTTTTCTTTGTTGTTTTCTTTTTTCTTTAAATCTAAGTAAAAGAGACACAAAGCAAGGTAGAAACCTGTCTCTTCTAACAAATACATGAGCAAGAAACACGATCCTCTTTCCCGAGTGTTAACTTGGGGAAGGAGCTGAAGTTCATGGTATCTCTGTTGTGAGACCAGGCAGAATGGATACAGAGAAGACCAGTTTGAAAAGCACACATCTTCAAATCAGCCTTGCTCTGGTAGTTGAAATGAGTTGGTCAGTGCTTCAAACCTGCATATCACTGGTTTTCAGGTATGCTAAAGAAAGACAGTTTTCACACCATGACTTTAAATTGCCACACAGTACTTTTAAATGGTCATAAAATTGACCGTGTCTAGATTAGATTAAAAGACCACTAGCTATATCCACATTCATAAAGATAATAAAGAAGGAGTATAAGAACTAATTCTTAGCTACATTCTTATCATTTATTAATTTGTAGCTATTGAAGCAATTCTTAGTTTCTCAGGAAACAATGTGACGAAGGTCTAGGGGAGGCCAGGGAAGCCAGCCATGTACAGCAGGGTGCTGCAAAAGCAGCCACTTCTGTATTCATCAGACACATGGAGAATTTAGATTTCTCTAAAGGTGTTCTAGAATTTTGCTTAGGACGAGACTTATAAACTAGCAAAACCTTTATAAGCACAGTAGCGCGACACATGTGCCCTATTTGTCTTAAACTACCGTTTTGCGACTGCTTGCATTGAGGGGAGACGTTTTCCCCACAGTCTGTTTGCAAAACATCCTTCAATGTTTTAATATATAAAATACATATGGCCAACAACCCTCTCCCTTTAACCAGCTTCCTTGGGTCATGAACATACTACTAACTTGAGAAGAAAGCAATTAAATGAAGATAAAGGATTCTTAGCTTTTCCCTATGCTGACCAGTAAAAGAAGTAAATACCGTTGTATGGCCAGAGAGACTACCTCCAGGCTTTCAGTAAAGGCAGAGGGGAAACCAAGGAACCTGTAGCCAAGGAACAGATTTTCTGGAGGACGCAGCAAATGGTAGGATTTGTATGCAGAAACTGTATTTCTTTACAGAATTAGGCTGATCACCTAATTACTTCTATGTACAACAATGGAAGTAGTGCAGCAATTCAGGAACCACTTCTCAAAACCCACACCATGGATGCCGGGCTCCTGTAAAGCAGTGGGGAAAGCAGAACCGAAACCGCGCCTGCTGATTTCAGTTTCCCAGCAGTGCACGTCAGTGCACTTTCCCCTTAGAGACAGGGTTTCCTATCTGGCTGCTGATCTGAGGGGAGGAAGTTTATCTATCCCATTCCTGTCAGAGAAAATATAAAGTAACAGGAAACTTTAAAAAATAATTAATATTTGAAGAGATTCTCCCTTAAAACCGGTCTGTATTATTTTAAGTAAGATTTTTTTTTTTTCCATGAGAATAATATGCATTAAAGACTAGAAACAAGGCGGAAAAGTACTTATTTAGGCTCACCTGTTTAACAAAGAGTTGCTCTTTGAAGAGATTCCTGCAAGGAAATAGGGAACCTGCATCTTTATGCTAAAATACCACAAACTGTAAAAGCTGTCAAAGATTGATTGACAACTCCCTGCTTTTTGCAGCATTTTTTTTTCCATATATAACTCTATGTAGCTTACCAGGTGTTTGCTTCAAGCTCAATCCTTTTTTAAAGTTTCAGCTGAAATGGCTCAAGTATTTTGAGGGAAGAATATACCACCTTAAATAAGCATTTTTCAGGGCCTCCAAAGGCTGAGAAGAATTCTTCCAAAAACTGCTCCCACAGTTGAAAGAGGTCTCTGCTGGTTTGCATCAAAGCCATAGAAAGGGCAAAGGAGTTTTGCAACCAGGTACGTTGGGAGAAGAGTCAGAGGAGAAAGCAAAGACAAGCCACAGAGCAGAGGTCTGTGCTGCCAGAATTTGGGCTTTATTATGTGGTTCCTGAACCTCTGCTTTCCTCACCTGTAAACATCTGGGAAAACACCCATTATTCTCGTTTATTCCTTTTACAGGCTGATTCCTCATGTTGTAGTTTGTGTGATTTTGGCTATGACTTGGAAAACACAAGCTATTATATCCATAATAACTAAAAGTGAAATAGGAACATTTTTAAGCACTTGACACAGTAATAGAAGGCAAACCTGAAGTGCTTTTTGTTCCTTCATGACTACAAAAAAATGGTATGAAACGTCTGTAAGAAAAAAAATGTTGGCAATTCTTGATTAAAATAAACAACCAACAAAAAAATCCCAAACAAAATACCCAGCTGCCCTACAAAACGCCTCTCCTTCTAAGTGAATTGCTTATGTTTCCTTTCTGTGCTGTTAGTTAATGAGGGTAAAGCATAGCTCTTACAAAACTTCACCTGCTCTCTGAAGCAGAGTATTTCAGAGGGAGAGGAGCAGGGCAGGTCACATCCCCCAAGCACTTCACAAAAGGGAGAAGGGGAAATCAGAGCGCATGGACAGGCTACTTCAGTCAAGAGGACCACAGATAACAGCTTGGCAACATCCCGTCAGCTGCATCTGTAATTTGCTCCTCCTGTATAGAGCCCTGAGCTCCAGAGCGTACTCTGGCAGTGCAGCAGGGCATTCAGTGGCTGAATTCAGACCCTGCTAAGAAAATGGCGAGCTCCCGAGCCGCGGTGCCGTGCCAAACCCAGAAGAGGCACTTGGCGCAGAGGGGCGAGGGAAGCCGGCGATACGAGTGCCCTGCGCTCTTATCTGCAAACCTCCGCTTCTGCCTTGGCTGATTACTGGCCCCTTCAAATGAGAACTAGATAGGCAGCAAATAAAATGAGGGACATAATACAAAACGCAGAAGAGGAAGGAGCAAATCAGTTGCTCCCAGTAGTTGTCTTGGGGGTAGGCCAGGGATACTTAAGAGTCCAGCAACGCTAATGCTGGAGGAGAGACAGAGATTTCTGACTAAGTTACTAGTCAGCTCCTCTTTCCCTTCCTGCAGCCCATTCCAGCTGGCTCACCTTCACTGGCAGATTTAAAATACTTCTGGTCTGCTTCGCAAGGGGGCTGAGGGAACTGTAATACAAAGAACCAGCATAAACCTGAGAAATAGACACTGAAGAAGTAACTAGGCCACATTAACCCATGTGTCCTCTAAAATAGGAAGTTGCAAACCAGCATTTAGAAACCAATCATGGGCTAGTTAGATGGAAAACATTTCACTAATGTGAAAGCTACAAGAGATGCTATAATCTTTGATTACCCCTGAGGCCATAACAAACTCAGAAGGAAGCATATGAATTGCTGATTATTTTCTATGATGATAGAATCTGAGAAGTTGCTGATACTGCTTTTGTGCAGACTGACAGGTCCCTGGCTATACCACTGCGACTAAATTTGAATCATGTAGTGCTGCTCTCATTTCAGGACAAAGTAGAACACGTTGGAGATTTGAGATTTTTTCTCTGGGGAGTATAGGTCCTTTATAGGGAGCTGCAGACAGTGATCATTTAGTTTGCCTTGCAAGATAAAACCTGGCTTTCAGCCACTTTAGCACACGCATCATGATAACCTTCCACGATGTGATCACAAAGTATCCTTTTTTCATTCAGTCCACAAGATGGATGACATGAGAAAATAAATCAGGGAGGTGTAGAGAAAGAATGGTACAGGAGGTGAAAGCCAGTGAGTGTAAAATTCAAGATTACGTTATATTAAATGCACTGTGGAGGCCAAATTAAGATTACTGGGCAATCCTTGATTTCCATTGACTTTATGCACTTGACTTTGAAGGCTTACAGATCTTTAAATGTAATCAATATGCAAGATGTTACCTGTTAAGGAATCATAAAGCAATTTTAGCATGTTAACAAAGAGATCTACTTAATACCTTCTTGTACAGCATCCGTTCCAAATTGGAGTTACCAATTTGGGAAGTTCCTATAATGCTGTCTCCCATTCTGCTATAAACGAGAATGTTTTAAGTAACACCAGCCAAGAATTTGATTCCAGCTATGCATTTCAGACAGAGGGGTATGAGTAACTGAGCGAGAGCTGTTAGAACTTGATGCCAAGAAAAACGTGCTGTCACCTTTGGATCTGCTGCTGCAGCACTTCTGAGAGAGGGTTTGTCCTTCTGTGCAGCAGCTCAAGTTCAGGCTGCGACAGCCCAATCATGCCTGTCCTGTTCTCACAAAACTATTTGCTGGTGCTGTGAAAAGACCAGGAAAGAAGAGAGAGCACCTATTCTGCAATACCTCTCTGCTTGAAATCTGTCATTCTGACCTTAGAAGGTCCCTTTCTGGCTGATCTGTTGAAACAAAAGGGCACCCTTACTGAGGAATAAAGGCATATATCCAAGGAGTTAGTGCAATCATTCCCCAATTAGTTTTTCCTCAGGAACAAAGATAAATTTAATTGGGCCGTGAATTGATAAGTACTGTACATACATCCACACCATTTTTAGAACTATTAATGTTTTTAGGAGAAACAGAAGGGAGGCATTTTAAACTAAATCACACAATTCCATTAAGAAAATAAGATATATGTGGGGCAGGCATTTCTTTTAAAAAAATCAGGATCTGCTCAGTGCTTCATTTGAAAGCACTCCATGTGGAGAGAAGCAAGTGATCAGAACACTTTGACAAATGAAATAGGAACACTGATGTTTCATCTGGATCATCATGGGTGTTTTCAGAATTGAAAACTGTCAAAGTTAACTACAGAAGAAAGGGTTTACCCCAGATTTAAAATATATTTCCATAAATAAGCAAAGTTCTTTCGAAAACACTGTAGGGGGTGTTCCTTTACACATGTTTGTAGTTAATATGTTTTACCCTGTTTTTCCTGCCCTGGTAGTTACTGCATCAAGCTCCTAAGCAGTAACTTTTCTTTTTTCATGCCACTGAAATTAAGTTAGAAACCACTTCCTGGCAACGTTTAGAAAACAGTTTGTATCTGCCTGCCATGGAAAATGAACAGGTGGATCCAAAGTAGTTTTCTCTTGAGGCCACATTTCTTTGTGTCACCCCCAGTGAACACGCGCAGCACGAACAGCAGCCCTGGCACGTGCCGCAGGGTGCCCTCAGTCCTACCGAAGGCAAAGAGATTGGGTGCTGCACACTAGAGGTTTCACCGCCTACAGCCCTTGACAAGTCCTCTTGTGAGTGGACTGCACAGTTTTCCTGATTGATCCGTAAGGCAAGTGATGGCTTTTTTTGAGGGGGAAGGGACAAAAAGCTCTTCCAATGTTCTGTTCCTGCACAAGATGAAAAATTAAGGCACTTTGGATGGCACATACATTATGGGCCAACTGGTTTTAGCTTCTACTCACTTAAACCTATCTTTTGGAAAAAGGCTTTTTACAAACTTTTACACACTCCCCCCAACACTTTACAGTGAAACATAATAAAAATATTACATATACACAAACATAGAAATCTACATTTTCAAAGCTTGTGCTAAGTCAGAAAGGAAGGTAGTGCATGACAGCTGGCGTTCACTGTGCCTGTCAGTAGATAACCATGAATGATTTAGTTTTCCAACAAGCTTTAAAGTCCATTGTAAGACTGTTAGGGAAAATCAATACCTGCAAGACTAATGGTGAAATCTGTGAATTAGAAATAGAGTAGTACTCAACCACTGTTCCTCAAAAAAATAGAGTTTAAACACACAGTGTCTGTGGTGCACAGCAGCAAAAAAAATATAATAATATATAATTATCAAGAATTCCAAGGAAGGAAGTAGACACTGAGTTGACAGTATTTGCCAATTACCCCAGGCCTCTTTTTTTAAATAATACCCATAGAAATTTGGAGAGGAATGACAGGTATGAAGGATAAAAACTCTGGGAATTAGGCAAATGGAATGTAACCCAGATAAATGTAAACTAGCATACATAGGCAAAAACAGTCTAAATACCCAAATTAATCTTTCTCTAGAGGCTACCGCAACTTGGAAGTTCAGTAACACCACCAGTAAGCAAATAATGTTCGTTAACTCTACAACTACAGCATTCCTAAAGAAAAGGCTCTCCGAGTGTTTATGTACAGTTCTGTGAAAAACTTACCTATAAAACCAGTGCAACCGGAAAGCAGACAAATCAGTGACACATGAAATTCTCAAATGTATTAGAAATAAGATGGAAAAGAATATGAACTGTATCACCTCTAGAAGTTGAGAATGACACACTGCTTTCTTAAAATTGTATAGAGCTTTGGTCCTGAACTTTAAACATACCTGGATTTTTTTTTAATCTTTTATCTATTTGTACACATGCACCTGCACGTACCCCCCCAATCTATACACATGCACATGCCCATATTTCCCTCATAAACGCACAGTTTTCACATATACATTTTGCAAATAATTAGTAATATTTGCTACTGTTTATAATATGCGTTGGGCTGCTGACATTTGAAAGCCGCTGATACGTTACCTCACAACCATCCCACAGCACCGCGTGCCACAGCACACGGCCTGTCAGCAAGATGTATTTGCAAGTCATGAAGGAAAAAATAAATAAATAAATAAAAATCCTCCTGCTGTTTTAACTTCAAACAGAAGGTGAGTCTGCAAAAGGAAACACTTGGCAGTGGTTCAGCTGATCACTGTCTGGCGGTGGTGACACAGCTTCCCTTTACACACACCCCCCCCGCAATTACAGTGACAAGTGCGATGCTGTATGTACAGTTCAGGCAACGGTCACGTACGAACAGATCATACTCGCTGACTTGGCAGAAAGGACCCAGAGCAGTTTCCTTTTTGTTGCCATTAGCTGACTATTTGCCTACTCGTTCCATGCTGAATTACCTCCGCACATGGAAACCTGAGTGGCAACACGCAAAATATTGGTTTTGCTGTACTCGATGCATTTAAGATAACAATTAATTAAACAAACGATAAAGTATGATAGCAAAAAAGCATTTTGATAACATTCAGAACCAGTTTATGAGCTGTTAGAGAAGTGAGAACTACAGAAGTGAGTATTTTTGTTATTGCTGCTCTGATAAACGTGAAGAACTACAGAAGCATTGAGCATTATTTTAGCAATAATATTGTTTTTCAAAAACACAAGATGCTTTACCATAAACTATAGGTAGCAGGTTCACATTTTTAACATTGGCTGGCTGCGGAATTTCAGACTTTATTGTTATTATACAGCATTAACAAGATCCTCCAGCTGCTTCACTGGCTGTAATAGACTTAGCTTGACCCACATCAGTGGAGGATCTAGGCCTTACCTGTCATACCTGTTTTTCCATTAGCTTTTGCTTTGGCCTTTTTTACAGCACATGGAAATGCACATGTCCAGGCAAATGTTCAAAATTATTCTATTGCTCATCAAACCTTTATCGTGGGGGTTCTTTTCCAGTGTGCAAATGTCACCCCAACAGATCACGTTATAGCAGCCTACCAGTACTTAAAAAGGGCCTACAGGAAAGATGGGGAGGGACTCTTTATAAGGGAGCGTAGCAACAGGAGGAGGGGGTAACGGTTTTAAACTGAAAGAGGGGAGATTTAGATTAGATATTAGGAAGAAATTCTTTACTCTGAGGGTGGTGAGGCAGTGGAACAGGTTGCCCAGAGAAGCTGTGGCTGCCCCATCCCTGGAGGTGTCCAAGGCCAGGCTGGACGGAGCTTTGAGCAGCCTGGTCTAGCGGGAGGTGTCCCTGCCAAGGGCAGGGGGGCTGAGACTAGATGATCTTTAAGGTGCCTTCCAATCCAAACCATTCCATGATTCTAAGTTAAAAAAGGACGGGCCCCGTTCACTGCGTCGCGTGGGTACCACTCAGTCTTTTGCACAAGGGAACAGCAACCACCACAGCACAGACAAAAAGAGTTCTCTGAAATGGTGTCAGCAGTGCACTGTTTTAAGGCAGCTTCAATACTGGACATTAAAACTGGCTTGGAAAGCATACACTGTAACTAAATGTGGAAACACCTTTACTTACTGTGTTAAAATTTGGGAAGAATCCAACAGCAGAGCTGCTGTCCACAGGGAAGGACATAAAGGGTTTGATATCCAGGGAAGGCTGCATCATCAAGGTAGGTGTGCGCACAAGGGTGGGAAGTGTAGTAGTGCCTGCCAAGAGCAAACAAAACCAGGAATTCATAGTATTCTCCTTTCCACATCACGCACAGTATAGCTATCTCTTGCTGACACAACCGCCAAGAAAAAATAATACAGGCAGGAAATACAGTGGCTCTGTAGGAGTTAATATCATTAAAAGAAACCTATTTCCACACACTACAGATGAGGCAGAGCACTTCCCTATGGCCACGGATACTCAGACGCTGAAGAGGAGACATATGGTATATAAATCACACTGGCAGGTAGAATAAATCCTTTCTAAAGCTGAAAAATTCTCCTGTGACAAAAAGCCCAGGATGGGCGCCCATGAAAGTCAGATGCTTTTGCAATTCATGGTTGCCTATTAGATCAGCTAGTGCAGACAACACACGCAAGCTGAAATCGAGAGATTTGTTTCCAAATAGTGAGCTGCATGTTTATTTCTTCCTCTTCTGACAGCATCTGTAACTATCAGGTGCTGCACAAACATTATTCCACCTAACATTTAAAAAAATGCCTTCTGTTTTACAGTGCGAGGCAAACATTAGAAAACAGCCAACAATTAACTAATCAGCTAGCACATAAATGAACACAACTCTTTACATGCAACGCAAACCAGCATTTGGAACCCAGATCTTTCTCTCCAAACAAGAGCTTCCCAGAAATCTACATGCTGAAATTCTTTCTGTGTACACTTGAGAATCATTCCCCAGCAAGACCCCGAAGAAATGGGAAGACATAGATGTCCAAATATTCATTTTTAACTAGCTATCTGCCCTATTCACACAATAGTGTGCCTAGTACACAGCTTCCAGCTATGCTTGTGGGAGTATTTTTTTTTCCTGAAATCATACAAAACAGATTTCAAATAAAATTTCCCTCATCAAAATAAAACATGCAAAAAAATAAAATAAAATCTCAGTTTCTCCTTCCTGGGTTGAATAAATAATTCATCACTGACTGGAGCAGGCACTGGAACACAAGTGTCCCACACCTCTACCGGAGGGTGAGTCACTCTCTGCCTCTCCTTCCTCTGCCAGAATTTCTCCATAATTGCCTCCTTCTCCCACTCACTGGTGGCCAGCACATCAGCCGGAACCACAACAGTCCTCTTAGGAGTTTCTCTGGTCTCAAGCACAGCTGACACAATCCCTATAAGCTTTTCATCATAGAAGTTGTCTGAGTTTTTTAAACTCAGNGGGGAAGGAAAAGAAAATAAACAAGCAATTTTCCTTCTCTTCTCCCGTGAAATCAAATCATTTGCATCGACTTGCAAGGTGCCAGGCAATCCATATGGGCTGCCTGAGTATCAGCCTTCCGTTAAGGGATCTGCCTTTTTCCCTGTTAAGTACACACAAAATTGAAGGCAGAGTAGAAATTTTCCTCCTTTTCATCTCATCATCTTGCCTCCATGGGCACAATTTCAAACCCATCTTACAGTCTCTAAGAGGAAAGCTGGGTTCAGAAGCCAGATGGGGCTGCATGGATTTTTTGGACAACCAAACACTTATAACTAGCCCTGAGCTCAAATTTTGTAGACGTTGGAGAGACAGTCATTTTGATCACAGCTGCAGCACAGTAAACACTATCTTATGGGCTAGCAGATGAATAGCAGGCTACAATCTATTCTCTGTTTCTTCTATAAGAAAAGTGTGTTGTTTACAGAAAGACCGGTCATTGACAACAACGGAGAGAGAACCGTTGAGCACCATCCCAACTGAGCTGCACTACTTGAAAGGAAAAGTACGCTTGAGACACTTTCCCAGAATGTTTCCTCCCTTCTCCTACCCCAATACTTTCATAAATGTAAGATTTGCTTCCGCATAAGCCCATGAAACTCATTGACAGTTGTGCTTAATTAACTGTAAGTCAAAGCTTATTCAAGTGGAGTCACAAACGTCAAAAAGCTAAAGGCTATCATGCCTATAGTTTCTTTTTCATATCCATAATGAAAAAAATGCATCAACAGGAAAGCACTGTGTCAGAGGATTTATCCAAAGAAAACATCTTCAACTGCAAAAATAATGATTATTTAGCTAGCTGGTTCTGAAACAGTAGATTTACATAATTTGGATTTCAGAGTTGTATATATATGTAGCTATGTTGTATTCAATTACCTGAAGTCCACAAAGTGCCATCATCAATCAAACTTCTACAAGTTTCTCTTTTAAGTTCATAAGCAATTAAAGATCCGTGAAGTTAAAAAAGACCTGTCCTCTCTTTACAAATACATACTTCAATGAAGCTATGGTTACATATTTTAACTAAATTTTACAGAAAAAATATAACAGAAGAGAGTTAAATTGTGACTGACATTTAAAATCAGAACTAAGCTAGGTTTCTGATACTGTCCTTAACCAAGGTATAGAAAACATTTGGCATTAAAAATTTTAAAGATTAAAAAAACAATCAGCATCCTCCTGCATACGATGCAATATTCTTTGTACCCCTTGGCTGAGTACAGCTCATTTCATGTGACACAGACATTTGAAATCTGCCTGCAGTTTTGCAGTCCATGGTGTTTCTGCTGCAAGAGTAATACGTGACCAGTAGACTAGGATACTTTCGGAGTCCACACAGAATAGAAAACATACACACCTACCAGACTGATCAGTGAAGGCGTTAATAATGAGAGATGTGTTGCCTTCTGTTTGCCGGTTTACTATTTCAACTATTGCCAATCAAATACCAGCGCCCCTGTTTAACTGAAGTTTGATTTTCAGACCCACCTTTGAAAGCCTCTGGAAAAATGATCAGATGAAGATGACCTAAACTACAGGTAGAAGCACTTCAGGACAAAATCATCAAATCAAACAGAACAGGGCACAGATTCACCCTGGCATTGCTCCCAAAGGTCAAATAGATTCTCAGCAGCACTCCACCAAATCTGTATGCAGACCTGAGCTAAGCAGGAATACTGGCACAAGAAAGATGTAGCTGACAAGCTTCATTATCTTCATAAATTTAACAGCTGTTTACCATTTCAGTAGCATTTTAATGATGAAGGCAACTTACCATGTCAAACATAGATTGTTTTAAACTACTTGTAAATCTTTGGCATAAATATAACTGATCTTTCTTGTAAATTCATTTGCTCATTTCAGCTTCATAATTTTTAAACAGTATTTTACCTTTGTAACTTCAATTTTGACTCCCACAGCAGGAGTCCCCTGTGTAACTGGAGATGCACGCAGCAGACAGATTTTGCCAAAATGCACTGATCCTCACTGGTCCCTTTTACTCTTGCCTAAGAGGAGGAAAACAGGTTTTCATCTGAGCAGATGATCCAAATTGTCTCCTTTTATTAAGACTTTTTCCTCCTCCTACACACACGTATCTCAAAACCACGTATGTGTCCCTGCGTAACAGACACTGTTCCTCCTTGACCTCGTACATACGGCTTCACTCACACCACAACACACTGGGCCACTGAGGTTTTTGCAAAAGGTATGAAAGGTTGTCACCTTTACCTAAATTTGTTCTGTCCCTAAGTAAAAAAAAAAGCACACAATTAATAGATTAAGCAATGAAAGTGGTGTTTTGGGGAAGCAAGTCTTGTGTCTCTCACTCCCGTGGCAAGATGAGTCCCGGGGCCAGTGAGACATGCGTTACCCAGGATGGCACAGGGACTCAAGGAGTCTTTACCAACAGCTCCCCCCCCTCAGCTCTTTTGCAGCTTCAGAGAAAAACTGCAGACGCCAAGACTGGCAGGATCACAGTTTTGGCAGAGGCCATCACAGTTAACTTTGGCCACGGTTAACAGTCACTGCTCATCTTTTTCAAGTAAACGCAGTGTCAGGTTCCATCAAATCTAAGCACACAATTTCTCCCTTTGCACCTTCCTGAAACTGTTTGTGAAAATTTTTCTTCTATGATTTTCTCCCTAAGTGCTTTTCTTTATCACTGACAAACACAAAAAAAGGTGTACTGTCTGCACATTAATTCCTCTGATTTGGGTCAATATTAGACCATTACATGAAAAACCCAATTCCATCACAAAACTTACTCATCTGAAACATATTTTGTGAACAATTTCAGCATACTTAAAGAAATTAATTACTTTCCAGACTTGAAAGTATGTTCTTCCAAAGTCTTCATTAAAGGCAACTATAGAGAAATGTAAAGCCATACTCAAGTCTCTCCCCTTTTTCTATTACCTAAAGATGTTACTACAATGTTTTAATCCTCTGATCCAAGGAAGCAGTCCACGCTCAGAACAAGAGCAGTGGAAGAGTAACTGAAGTGCTATCAGGACTGAATAAAAGCGTCCGTCTGACAAATTTCTGTGTCCTGGACAATCAACATCCACCCCAGATTGCATGTGGTTGCCTTTGTCTTAACTTGTGCCATGGACAGTATTTGGGAAAACTTCAAAGGGACCTCATTTGAGTTACTCACATCCACCCCTACTTACGCGCTTACACTGAGAGTTTTCAGTTTACGGACAGGCTGTGCTGGCTTTTTCATCCCTGAATTGTCTGACCACTTTCAGGTATGAGGAACCTTCACTTTCTACATCAGTGCTGAGTAATCTCATCTGGCCAGGGAACAGTGGCAATATAACTGATAGGATGGGTCAGTTCTGGGCTTTCTCCTCCCTTGACCTTTTTAGCGCAGCATTTTTCAGACAGTGCTTGAGCCAACAGTATCCCTTCAAGGGTGGATGACAAGTTGTCCCTTTCGTTTTGCCCACGTTGGCTGAATTCATTACAGACTGCAACCACACAATGTACAGCCACCCTGCCTTTAGACCTCACACTGTCATCTCTGTTTACAGTGTTTCCCTTCATAGCTCCAGAAGATGGAAGACCAGACAGGATATATTTGAAACAGTTCCCTGGAAGGATTCTGAGATAATTCTGCATGTGCTCATCTACAAGCTGCTTCTGGGACCCTACAGTTTCAGTACAGTTTATTATATTGTCAGTGGAAGTTTTGAACATTGTCAGAAATATTTACTTCAGCATGTGGCTCAAAAAACAGTTTTATAAACAGGTTAGAGCCAGAGGTAGTACCTAGGCTTTCATATTGAATAAAAATATCTTCAGGTCTATTGCCTATGCCTTGCGAAAAAAAAAACCAAAACAACAAACTCACCACCACCAAAAAAAAACCAACTTGCACAAGACTTTTCTAAATTTGCTTATATGCAGCTTTTCGGGGTGGTTGGCACAATGAAATAGCGTTTTAAGAAAACGCCCACCTAACTACAGAAATGCACACCATAAAAAAATTAGCATCTTTCTTCCCTTATATCTGATGCCCCTATTGCATCATGCCCCAGATCTATCTGTTTTCTCTACAATTTATTTTCCCCGTAAATGACAGGTAAAAATCAATCACTTGCAAGTCATTACATTTGGTAGTTTAGGTATTTATATGATATTAGCCTCTGAGATCTTTCCCAATACTTACTATAAATATTAGTCCTTTTTCCTTCTCAGCACGATCAGTTTACCGGTTTCAGAATTTTTCTAATTTTGTTTGTTTAGTTGCAGCTATACATGGGTATTAGAGAACGACACGTGTTTCTGTTTACGCCTAAGATAAACTGCTAAAACCAAGTTAAGTGCAAGTAAAATAATTCTGAGTTTCTGAACAGCAGGCGTTGACATCAAAATGCTTTAAAAAAAGCTGTCCTCGATGTATTCCATTAATAATACTCACGGAGGTGAACCTTAAGACATTCTCCCCTCTTAAATAAAAAGCAATTTAGTACATTTGGTTTTTTTTTCAGGATTCACTCAGCAGAACAAACATTCCTTCCTTATAATATGGTATTATGATAAATGAGACTTATATACCCATAAGGATTCCAGTCTGTCAAAAGTAAAGTAAGTCAAGGAGAGACAAGACTGTTTCTTCAACAGATTTTCTCAAACGGCAAATTAACATGATCCTAAGAGATAACTCACTATCCAGACAACTTACTTTTAAAATAACTTGAAGCAGAAGCTCAGCGTACATGAGACATGGCACAGCCCCGGGATGACAATAGGAAAAATGCTAACGACTTCTCTGCCCCTAGGGCACCATACAAACTAATTCACTAATGAACGAGGATGCAGCTCCTTTGGGAGCTGATATGATTACCATCAGAGCTACTGATACACAAGCATCTTTTAAAACTTGGAGAGTGCACTGAAGTCATACCACTTAAACATTATTCAGATATCAATGAAGCAGTCAGACCTTCCACTGACTTACTAACAAATTTTTAAAAGCACAAATTATACACGACCATTCACGTTTGGCAAACAAAAATGGGGAAATCCTCAAAATAAGTGTTTTGGTTTTTTTTTTCAGAAGCCACAAGGAAAGGCAGCAAGAACTGGTGTAGAGCTTATGGCTACTCAACAGCACTAAGCAAGAAACACTCTGTGTAACACCCATAAGACAAGTGATAAGAAGCCTTGGTCTGGGTCTAGCCTTCCGTAGCAACATGGATACAAAATGACACGCCAAATATTTTGCACTCCATTCTGCGTTTATTTTTTCAGTAGATGTTTCAGCAAACTCAGAGGCATTTGATGCAACTTCACTGCAATGTACAAATTCTATATTATACAGTTTAAGCTCTTCGTGCTCAAGGATGACTTACCTAAATAACATGTCAGATTATGAAAATAATTCACTCCCTACAAATTAAAACATGATTTCCAGTATGCTTGAGCATGAAGTTAGTATTTCCATTATTATCCATCTAGGAATAAATGTTCTATGAAGGCATGCTAACAGAGTTCCATATTCTCCTTTTGTATAAAATCAGATACTGTGAAATGAGGTATTTCTACATTGCAAATACACGTTGAATTCCACCAACTAGGTCAATACCAAAAATATATTGAAATCTGGTGCTGCTGAAATGAATGGAAGCTCTGACATTTAATCAATCCAAAACATCAACCATCACTTACTTACCTAATATTGATAATTATATATAGCTCATTTACAATCAGAAAAGAAGTATAGCTATATATTGCATATATTTAGCATAAGAATTTTAAAAATAAAACCACAAACCTACTTGTACTTACAAGCAAATCTTCATTAGATCAGACCCTTCTCCATTGAAAATTAGGGGCTGACTTCAAATTACTTTAACTTTCGTGAATCGTTAATACTCCTCTGCCTATCTCATTGTTTTCCATCTCCAATGTCTTATGATTGAAAGATGTTTATTTCAAAAAATAAAAATGTAAACTATGGATCATAAATACTATGCATATACTTGATATGAAGACAATCATGGAAAAGATGATATTGAAAACCACTATTATAATAATAGTAATATTCAAATGAACTGTGTTAATATTTATTTTCTTAATTTCTACGTTTAGTAGATCAAAATCATAGAGAACAAATAATGATGTTTACCTGGGGGGTGGGGTGGGG